>ML270653.1:567-67993 GCA_005239495.1 Nicotiana undulata | reverse complement strand
GGCCGACTTTGTCCGCGACCGCATTGTCTGTCGGTTCGGAGTTCCAGAGTCAATCATCACCGAGAATGGTTCCAACCTAAACAGTGATTTGATGAAAGCAATGTGTGAAGCCTTCAAGATCAAGCATAAGAATTCTACAGCATACATACCTCAAATGAATGGAGTCGTTGAGGCTGCCAACAAGAACATCAAGAAGATACTGAGAAAGATGATAGAGAAGCACAATGATTGATACACCAAGTCCAAGGAGAATGGGCGACCAAGAATTCCAAGATACTGCCATACCTACATCATGTGCAGGAATTGAGAAGGAGGTTCACAAAGATTGAATTCCGGCACGTTCCCAGAATCCAGAATGAGCTCGCCGATGCGCTGGGTACCTTGTCATCTATGATCCAGCATCCAGATAAGAACTTCATTGATCCTATCCCAGTGGGGATTCACAATCAGCCGGCCTACAGCGCCCACGTTGAAGAAGAAGCAGATGGAAAGCCTTGGTTTCATGACATTAAGGAGTACTTGGCAGAGGAAGAGTACCCAGAGCTTGCAAACGCTACTCAAAAGCGCACCCTTTGAAGGTTATCAAACAATTTCTTTCACATCAGAGGAATCCTGTACAGGAGGAATCCTGATCTGGGTTTGCTAAGATGTGTCGAAGAAAAGGCAGCAACGAGGTTGTTGGAGAAAATACATGCTAGTACATGCGGTCCTCATATGAACGGGTTTGTTCTAGCAAAGAAGATACTTCGGGCTGGTTATTTCTGGATGACCATGGAAACAGACTACACCCAGTATGTCCGCAAATGCCATCGATGTCAGATACATGGGGATATGATAAAGGTACCTCCCAGCGAGCTTAATGCAAAAAGTTCACCCTAGTCGTTCGCCGCTTGGGGCATGGATGTTATTGGACCAATCGAGCATGCCGCCTCCAACGGACACAGGTTTATTCTGGTTGCCATTGACTATTTCACCAAATGGGTCAAAGCAGCATCTTACAAAGCAGTTACTTAAGAAGGTCGTGGCCGACTTTTTCCGCGACCGCATTGTCTGTCGGTTCGGAGTTCCAGAGTCAATCATCACCGACAATGGTTCCAACCTAAACAGTGATTTGATGAAAGCAATGTGTGAAGCCTTCAAGATCAAGCATAAGAATTCTACAACATACAGACCTCAAATGAATGGAGTCGTTGAGGCTGCCAACAAGAACATCAAGAAGATACTGAGAAAGATGATAGAGAAGCACAAGCAGTGGCATGAGAAGTTGTCATGCGCCTTACTGGGGTATCGCACCACGGTTCGCACATCAACCGGGGCAATGCCTTACATGTTGGTATATGGTATAGAGGTCGTCATTCCTGCTGAAGTTGAGATCCCATCTCTGAGAATCATACAAGAAACTGAGCTCAGCGACGCAGAATGGGTAAGAAGCCGCTATGAGCAATTGGCCCTCATAGACGGAAAAGGGATGAACGCGGTTTGTCATGGTCAGCTATATCAAAATAGAATGACTAGAGCCTTCAACGAGAAAGTCAAACCAAGACGATTCACACCGGGGCAGCTGGTGTTAAAGAAAATCTTTCCTCGTCAAGATGAATCAAAAGGGAAATTCTCTCCCAATTGGCAAGGCTCGTACATGGTTCACCGAGTGCTAACAGGAGGAGCACTCATACTGGCAGAAATGGATGGAGAAGTTTGGCCTAAACCAATCAATTTAGATGCAGTCAAGCTCTACGATGTGTAATCGATATGCTTCTATCAATGTTGTAGATTGAACTACGCCTGACCTGATTCCCGTTTAAGAGGGGATACGTAGGCAGCCCTATGGGTTCGGTCATATTTTAATAAATTTTCATTTCCCCCCACGAATGGAAACTGGGGCAGAATTTTGAGGAGGGACCTCAAAATTCCGAAGCAAGTTCAGCCGAGCACCGCACTAGTAACAGCCAGAAGCCTTCACCCATCAAACTGGGGCAAAATGTTGAGGAGGACCCTCAAATCTTCGCAGCAAGAGAG
The DNA here is from genome assembly GCA_005239495.1 of Nicotiana undulata. Taxonomy (NCBI): domain Eukaryota; kingdom Viridiplantae; phylum Streptophyta; class Magnoliopsida; order Solanales; family Solanaceae; genus Nicotiana; species Nicotiana undulata. The sequence goes on along the minus strand of ML270653.1, from coordinate 65,977 downwards.
GTTGCAATGTCTCGAACCGCGTCGTGGTCGTCGGTTCATCCAAAGAAATTATTTTTTATATGTTATATCATATTTTTATAAAACCATGCATATTTCTTAAAAATAACTTGTCTTAGCAACGCTACCCTGTGGTACAAACAAAGTCATCATCATCAAGCAGACAATCCAATCCGATCCAGCAGGGATACGAACTAACCCTATGGAACTCACAATTTTTCTTTGGATGCAGGCACAAATATGGCAAAGCCCAAGACATCTCATTATCCCCACTAGACGCATGTTTCTCAAAGATACGCTCTCTAACTCATCGCACATGCCAATGCTTACTACTATCATCATTGCAAATGATACTTCATTCACAACAATCGCACTTCATCATCAGCTAAGAACTCTTACTATCGTTTTATTTTCTGCATTGCATAAGGCTATCAGTCTGCCTTCCGAGGTTAAGCTCTACCTCCATTTGCATTCGCATTTCCATAAGGCTACCATTCTGCCTTCCGAGACTAAGCATTGTCTCTCTGAATTTTCTCGCATTGCATAAGGCTACCTTTCTGCCTTCAGAGGTTAAGCTCTACCTCCATCTGCATTCGCATTTGCATAAGGCTACCTTTCTGCCTTCCGAGGTTAAGCTCTACCTCTATTTGCATTCGCATCTTTGCATAAGGCTACCTTTCTGCCTTCCAAGGTTAAGCTCTACCTCCAATTGCATTCGCATCTTTGCATGAGGCTACCTTTATGCCTCTCGAGACTAAGCTCTGTCTCCATCTTCCGAGGTTAAGCTCTACCTCCATTTGCATTCGCATCTTTGCATAAGGCTACCTTTCTGCCTTCCGAGGTTAAGCTCTACCTCCATTTGCATTCGCATCTTTGCATAAGGCTACCTTTCTGCCTTCCGAGGTTAGCGCTACCTCCCCCGCATTTTATTTTCTGCATTGCATAAGGCTATCATTCCGCCTTTCGAGGTTCTGCGCTACCTCTCTACGCACCTTGTTGCATTACGCTAAGATCCTTCCTACCTTTTCAAAGAAGTCAGCTTATTTATTTACGTCTTCTTTCGGGATAAGCTCTGCCCACTTTCGTTTCGCAAATCGCAAGACTAAGCTCTGTCTTGCCAACATCATACTGCTGCATTCTTCATGGGCTGAAATATCGCCAACTTGTCCAAAGGCGTCATCGTTTGGAGGCACCATCCTCATGGCCCGAGAACATCATTTCATAGCCTGCGGATCTCTTATATTTGACTTGCATATCATTATTCAAAGGCATCATCGTTCAGAGGCACCATCCTCATGGCCCGAGAACATCATTTCATAGCCCGTGAATCCCGCGCTAAGCATATTCATGGCCCAGGACATCATGGTCTAAGGACATCATCCTAATTGTCCAAAGACAGCATTCATAGTCCGACGGGAAGTTGCATCATGTTTATAATATGCACAATATACGTTTGTTCTCTAGCTGAAGGTAACCCGGCCGTAACAGTCAACCATGCAGGAGCAGACCGCTCTAGTTCTTCAACATCCCCCGTAAGAACTTCCTACTTTTACCTTACCATGCACTTTGCGTCCGTTCTTGTGAAACATCACTGGGATATTTCGCCGATGATTCCCGAACTACATACGGCCTGATTCCTATAAAACCAGGGATATGTAGGCAGCTCAAAAACCAGGGTGCGGCCAAATTCTATCCCGCAGTTTCATCTTGGTCAAAATTGGCCATCATATCTTTACCCGACAACTCTTTCATCCTTCCCGGGTAAAGAGGGGCAGCTATTGATACCCAATTTTTCCTCAAATTATTTTCAAACTTGTATATAAGCTTTCAAAATCACTCTTTGCAATAAGGAGTATTTTTCCTAATTTTTCCACATTTTTATCTAAATTATTTCCCTATTTATTTAATATTTTATATTTTTAATAATTCATAAATTGTGCTCTAAAATAATTTCAAAATATTTTCCATTTTAGTATGTCATTTATAATCACTTTTTACTTATTAAAATCCATTTATTTCGTAAATTGGCCAATTGGGTCTTATTTAATTGCAATTACAATCACTCTTGCAAATATGACCTAATTAGACATTTTATACCTTTAAAATTCGAATTTATGTGTCTCACATTTTTAATATTAGTTAATTATTGTAATTTTACCTATTTTAACTTAATTTTATTTTTATACAATTATTAGCTATTTTAATTAATTAATTATCTATTTTTACGGGTATTTAACAATTAGTCACATTTATTTAAACCTTAGCCCCATTTTAAACCAAATTAATCCCAAGCCAAACCCCAATTAAATACCCAGCCCAATCCTAATCCATACCCGGCCCACCCCTAATTAAATCGGAGCCGTTGATCAAATAAAATCAACGGCCCAGATCCCTCCTTTCCATAATTAACTCTCACCAACCCCCGTCCCCCGTCTCATTTTCGAGACTCTTCATCTCTCTCTATCTCTCCGTTACTCTCTCTAACTTTATCTAGAAGCCTCCTTGGCTCCTCTTCTCCGATGGACTCCCTCCCTTCTCCGGCCACCTCTGACCACCATCCTTTCGACCACTAGCCTCCACGACGCCTCCTTTCTCCGGTTCCTTTCATCTCTGAAGCCTTCAATGGCTTTGACCATGCCAAATAGCTGTCGTGGTTACTGCTTGAGTTGTTTCCGGCCTTCTCCGGTGGGGTTTCTACACGAGTATGCTATAATCACCACTATCCCTGAGTTTCACGGCAGGTTCTCCTATTTTTCTCCGGTTTCTTATAAAACCTTAATTTTTGGCTTAAACCTTTTAAATCTCTGTATTTTTAACGATTTAAACTTATTCACTTATGTTTTGCACTATTCTCAATTCGATCTTTAAGTTTCTTCAGTTTTAAAACGTTTTTGTTTCCTTTCAAAACTAGGGTTTCCCAAAACCTCTTATGTGCTAGTTTTTAACTGAGTTTCCTTTCGTTCTTAAGTCTATTCTCTACATATCTTGATGATTTTGTGACTTTTCATCTTGTTTATGTTAAAATCCCTAATTTTTGGACTTTTGTGTTTGGGTCTTCTTGCTGCTTGATTCCTGCTAGGTTTTCCGTAATTATCATGCTTCGAATGAGTCTTTAGTCTACTTGTGGCATCTCTGTGTGATTTTATTCATATGTTCGTTCAACTCTTGCCTCTTTCTTTCAATATTGCTAAGCCTGCATGTTTGCTACGATTGTTTGCCTTCTTCATTTATATGCTGAAGTATGGTGTTGTAACTCTCTCTTGACTGACTTTAGCCCCGTACTTGATGGCTTGATTGAAAGGTTCCTGTAAAACCCTAGAATGCTATTTGATTGTTTAAGTTAATTGATCTGCTGTAATATTTTATTCTATTGAATCACTCCTTAATTGGGGTTTCTGAATTTGGTCTTAATTGGTTACCTTATTGTTTAGTAAAACCGATTCTCTCCTTGTGGAGTATTGACTGATTTTCACTTACCTTATATGACTATGTGTTTTGCCGTTTGAATTTGAATCCCTTGACCTAATGGAATGATTGTCTTGATTCCTTAGTTAATTGATTACGAGTTTCTTTTCCCTATTACTTAACAAGCCTGGATCCTTTCCTTATTTAAGTATGGTACTGATTTTCTTTACCTTATGTGGCTGCATATCTTTACCATTTCTGAGTTTGAATCCCATAATTCAAGGGAACTGTGTCATTGATTTCCTGACTGGATGGGATTCTGCCTTCTCCTATTACCATGCATTTGTGATTCTTACCTTATTTGATCACATGTTTTCAACTATAAATACTTCACTCTTTAAATGTTGAACAGACAAACACACACAGACATCAATACACTATACTACTCTCTTGTGCTCTTTCTTTCTCTCTTTGCTCTATTTGCTGCTCTCTACTCTTGCCTATTATTAGCCGGCTGTAAGCCAAGGCTAATAGTGCTATCACTCTGCTCTCTATGCTAATGATACCATCCCCCTACTTCTTTACTACAAGTTCTCTGTAAACTAATAATTATTACTCTATGCTAAGCCACTGTATTTTAGTCCCTTATCTTTTAAAATCACTATGTTACTTCAAACTCCTGCTTTATTGACTTCCATCTATGTTTATCGAAAGCTTTAAATCACTGCACATTTCTATGTTTTACAGCTGCCTTTAGCTATTGTATATTTCGAAATCAACTATCAGTCTTAATTAAATTCTCTGTCTTCATTAAGTTTTCTAACCCAAGTTCCTACGACCTACTATCTAAAATTCCTATTTTTGAACTCCTGTCTTGAGACTTTAATCGTGTTTGAGACGTGCTACTTACATGTCTATGTGTGGAGGGACCTATGAGCCTTTCTTTGTCTTTATATGTTCCCTTTTATGTGCAGTCCTACGTTTTTTGTATGTCGCCTAGTATTTTATCCTGTAAACCTAAGGGTTCAGCCTAGTTCCTGCCTTGTAGGATTAGTAGTCCTAAACACCCTCCAGTACTTATAGGATGGGACGGGTAATGGCACGCAATAAGCATTCGTATTCAACACACGCATTTTTTAGTAACCTTTACGGGTGGGAAGGGTAGAATACGGATATGATGACCGGTGCGCTAATACCACGTGTAGCCGCCTCTTCGAGGTGTGACATACCGGGTATTGCATTGAAGTGATCTGTATTACTTTAAACCTAGGACAATTCTTTTCAAATAATTATTCTAATGTTATTCCAAATCCTTTAAAGAATTTCATGCTTGTTTTAAATCCCCTCTTATATGAACCTTACTTGTTACTTGCTCACCGTCCAAATTCACAAAGCTTATTGGTTGGGACCCACAGTTGTGGATCTTGAGGGGTGCCTAACACCTTCCCCTTGGGATAATTTCAAGCCCTTACCCAATCTCTGGTAACGCGAACTAGTTCATGAGTTATCAACTCTAGGTGCCCTAACGCACCATAAAAATCGTTAGGTGGCGACTCTTCCTTAAACCCTTTCTTTTAAGGAGTTGTCCAAAATGTCATAAACCCGATCTCTTCGTACCTAACCCGTGCGATAGAAAAAGGGGGCGCGACACCTCGAATGGACCCCTCCACTTTGATTTGAGCTTGCCCGGAAAGAGACGAAGCCGTGAGTTGAAGAGTAATACCAAATCGCCCACTTTGAATTCCCTGTTCTTGGCATACTTGTCATGCAAATACTTCATTTTATCCTTATACAAAGAAGAGCTTGCATAGGCATGAAATCTAAACTCGTCAAGCTCATTGAGACGATCAACACTAAGATTTGCAGCAGTGTCCCAATCCAAATTCAACTTCTTCAAGGCCCATAATGCCTTGTGCTCCAGCTCAACCGGTAAGTAGCATGCTTTACCATATACCAATCGGTACGGGGACATACCGATCGGGGTCTTGAATGCGGTCCTATACGCCCATAGTGCATCATCAAGCTTTCTTGACCAATCGGTCCTATTGGCATTCACGCTCTTGGACAAGATGTTCTTGATTTCCCAATTTGAGACTTCAACTTTCCCACTAGCTTGAGGATGGTAAGGAGTTGACACTTTGTGATTTACCCCATACTTGGAAAGCAACGTATCAAAATCCCTATTACAAAAATGAGATCACCTGTCACTTATGATTGCCCAGGTGTCCCAAATCGTGTGAAAATGTTATTTTTTAGAAAAGCAACTACACTCTGGGCTTCATTGTTGGGCAAAGCTATGGTCTCGACCCACTTTGAGACATAATCCACTGCCACAAGAATGTAGGTATTACAATACGAGCTGACAAAAGGTCCCATGAAGTCCATGCCCCACACATCAAATATATCAACTTCAAGGATCGTTGTGAGGGGCATTTCATCCTTCTTTGATATGCCACCCGCTCTTTGACATTCGTCACACCTCTTCACCAATTCACTCGCATCTTTATACAATGTTGGCCAATAAAACCCACAACTTAGAACTTTAGAAGTTGTCCTTGGCCTACCGTGATGACCACCGTAGGGCGAGGAATGGCAAGAATCAAGAATGGTCATTTGTTCTTCCTCGGGGACAGACTGGCGAATAACTCAATCATTGCAAATTTAATCAAGTACGGCTCATCCCAATAGTAATCCAAGTTGTCCCGTCTAAGCTTCTTCCTTTCATTAGAAGAGAGCTCACACAGGACAATACTGGTGACAAGAAAATTGGCAATGTCCGCAAAACCAAGGCATGTCATGGAGACCGAAAGGAGCTGCTCATCCGGAAAGGAATCATTGATCTCAAGACAATCGTTTTGCCTTCCTTGCTCATCTAACCGGGACAAATGATCGCAACTTGATTTTCGCTCTCCTTTCTATCAACAATTTCAAGATCAAATTCCTGGAGCAACAAGACCCACCTCATAATCCTAGCTTTGGAATCCTTCTTCATCATCAAGTACCGGAGCTCCGCATGATCGGTGTGAACAATCACTTTGGCGCCCATGAGGTAAGGTCTAAATTTTTCCATTGCAAATACAATAGCCAGCAATTCCTTTTCCGTGACGGTATAGTTAACTTGGGCATCATTCATGGTTTTTCTAGCATAATATACGAGATGAAAAATTTTGTTTACCCGTTGGCCCAAGACCGCTCCAACCTCCACGTCACTTAAGTCACACATGAGCTCAAAGGGAGAGCTCCAATTTGGTGCAATGATTATCGGAGTGGTAGTTAATTTGTACTTTAACAACTCAAAGGCTTTCATACATTACTCATTAAACTCAAATTTGTCGTCCTTCTCCAATAACTTGCATAGGGGATTTACCACATTGGAAAAACCTTTAATGAATCGCCGGTAAAATCCCGCATGCCCAAGGAAACTTCAGACTCCCTTGACGGAAGTCGGAGGGGAAAACTTGGAGATAACCTTGATCTTGGCATTATCCACTTCAATTCCATCTTTTGAGATTTTATGAACGAGGTTAATTCCCTCCTTGATCATGAAATGGCATTTCCCAATTCAACACAAGGTTGGTTTATTCACACCGGGCGAGAACTTTATCAAGATTTTGCAAACACTCCTCAAATGAGTCCCCGACCACACTAAAGTCGTCCATGAAGACTTCCAAGAAATCCTCTACATATACGTGAAAATTTCCATCATGCACCGCTAGAATGTGGCGGGTGCATTGCACAAACCGAATGGCATTCTTGAAAAAGCAAATGTCTCGTAGGGACATGTGAAGGCTGTTTTCTCTTGATCTTTTGGGGCCATAAGTATTTCATTGTTGCCTGAATACCAATCCAAGAAACAATAAAAGGCCTTCCCAGCAATTCTATCAAGCATCTAGTTAAACAATGGCAAAGGAAAGTGATCCTTTCGGGTCACCTTGTTCAGCTTCCTATAATCCATACAAACCCTCCAGCCAGTCACGGTCCGAGTGGGAATCAGCTCATTCCTATCATTTTTCACCATTATCATACCACCCTTCTTCGGAACACATTGTACTGGTGAAGTCCAGGCACTATCAGATATTGGATATATAACTCCAGCATCGAGCCACTTGATTATCTCCTTTTTTACCACCTCTTGCATCGCCTCGTTCGACCTCCGTTGATGTTCTGCGTAAGGTTTTGCATCATCTTCAAGAATGATTTTGTGCATACAAAAGGCGGGGCTTATGCCCCGAATATATGCTAAAGTCCATCCAATTGCTTTATTTCTCCTTTGGAGCACTTTGAGGGTTGAGTCTACCTACACTTGGGTTAAACAAGCAGAAAGTACAACAAAGTATTCCTGAGGTGTGGTGGAAGAGGCTTCAACTCCAAGGTTGGTGACTCCTCGATTGAGGGCTTTGTCGGTGGAGTCTTCCGATTTTCCAAATCCAAAGATATCTTGCGGGGTCCATAAGAATAAGAACCCATGCCTTGCAATGCATTAGTACACTCAACCAAGCCATCCGCCACGACATCCTCATGATTAAATACCGCTTCCATGGGATCCTCCACGTTGATAAATGAGATTGCATCATCAATTATCACCTCGGCAACTAGATCCACAAAAGAACACAACTCTGTACTATTTGGTTGTCGCATTGATTAGCACACGTGGAAAATGACCTTTTCATCACCCACCAGGAAGTTGAGCTCACCGGACTCCACATCTACCAAGGTCTTCCCCGTTTCTAGGAAAGGTCTTCCCATGATAATTGGCACCTCATAGTCAACCTCACAATCCAATATCACAAAATTCGCTAGCAAGATGAATTTGTCAACCCGCACCAAAACATCATCAATGATACCCAAAGGTCGATTCATAGTTCTATCCACCATTTGAAGTCTCATCGAGGTTGCTCTCGGTTGGCCAATTTCCAAGGTTTTAAAGATACAGTAAGGCATCAAATTGATACTAGCACCCAAGTCACATAATGCCTTTGCAAAGTCCGCACTACCAATAGTGCAAGGGATAGTGAATGCTCTGGGATCCTCTAGTTTGGGTGACATTGAGGGAACAATTGCACTCACTTGGTGGGTCATCTTGATTGTCTCGCACTCCATGAATCTCTTCTTTTTTACCAAGTCTTTCATAAACTTGGCGTACCCGGGCATTTGTTCAAGAGCCTCAACTAATGGTACGTTGATAGACAAACTCTTCATCATTTCTATGAACTTCTTGAACTGATTCTCATTCTTTTGTTTGGCCAATCTTTGAGGATAGGGAGAAGGAGGCCTAGGAAATGGAGCCTTGGCTTTTGGCACAACCGGCTCGGGTATGTCAAATTACATGTTCTCTAGACGGGTTCACGTCATTTTGTGTTTCCCCCTCATTATCATTGATGTCAATCCTCACTTCACCATTTATCAGCTCTTCAATCACTTGTTCAACCTCAATAGGAACCTCATCTTGTTGCATATCATCATCATCATCATTAACAACCCTCTTTTTCTTGGAAGAACTAACCTCACTACCTCGACCACTCCTTGTGGTCACCGCTATTGCATGTCAGGTGTTGTTGTTGTTGTTCCCACCCTTTGGGTTCACCATCGTGTCACTAGGTAGTGCCCCCTTAGGGAGAGTGTTCAAAGCTTGGGATATTTGCCCCATTTGGAACTCAAGATTGCAGATGGAGGTAGTGTGGGAGGCAATTTGAGCATCTGAATCCGCATTCCGGTCCATCATCTGTGTAAACATATGCTCGATCCGGCCCATATCATTGCTTGATGAACTTTGACCTTGGGATTGATATGGGGTGGATTGTTAGGTTGTTGTTACATCGGGGGCCTTTGAAAGCCTGACCCCCGATTACCGTTTCCACCCCAATTGCTATTGTTGTTCCCATTCCAATTGTTGTTGTTGCCTCCCTATTATTGATTGTTGTTCCCCCAGTTGCTAGAGTTGTTATTGTCATTCCAATTTCCTTTCCCTTGATTATTCCAATTTTTTTTATTACCTTGAGGCGTCCATTGTTGGTTAGAAGAATTGTTCCTTTTCCCTTGAAAATTGTTTGCATACATCACATCTTCATTCTGCTCATCATAGGAATCATCATTGTTGTATCAACTCACACCTTGCTCACTTTGATCATTGTTGCTTCGCATTTGATTGCCACGTTGTCTTCGCTTGTTGACCTAATTATTGACCCCGACCATATTATGCACTTGCTTTGGCCCTTGGATTTGTTGAAGTTGCGCCTTAGCAAGTTGATTCATGGTAGTTGTTAGCTCAGTAATGGCCTGTCCATGGTCTTGAAGTTCTTTATGAAGATTTATCACACTTGGGTCACCTTGAGGCACATTAGCCCGACTTTGCCATGCTGACGAAGTGTCAGCCATTTCATCCAGAATATCACAAGCTTCAGCATAAGTTAGCTTCATAAAATTACCCCACCTAATTAGTTGACCACACATTGATTGGTCGTGTTAATGCCCCGGTAGAATGTTTGTTGTATCATATCCTCGGTCATGTCATTGTTGGGGCATTCTTTGACCATTATTCTGTAGGGATCCCAAATATCGTAAAGGGGCTCATTTAGTTACTGCTTGAATGCCAATAAATCATCTCTCAAAGCTTCCATTTGTCCGGGAGAGAAAATTGCAATGAACTTGTCCGCCAACTCATCCCATGTAGAGATAGAATGCTTGGGGAGTCGTTCAAGCCAATCCAGTTCTTTCCCTCGGAGAGAGAAAGGAAATAATCTGAGCCTCAAGGCATCCTCCGATAAATTGGTTTGCTTTCTCCCCAACAGGTATCCACAAATACTTTTAAGTGTTTGTAGGCATTCTAATGGGGAGCACCCATGAAATATTTGCGCTGCTCCAGAAGTGTCAACATGACATTCGTGATTTGAAAACTGCCCGCCCGGATTCTGGGTGGGACAATTGCACTCGAGGAGCTACTCTTGGAGGAGGCGGGGGGTCTGGAATATTGTCATTGGCATTGTCCTGGCGGCCTAGTCTTTGAGCTTGAGGTACTAGATGCACCTCATCTTCCCCGTTATCATCTACCTCCTCCCCCGGTATAACATTGCCCATAGGATCAGCCATATGTACCTATAGAAATTTAAACACACAAGTTAACCAATAGAAGGAAAGGAAAACAATCTACACAACTAATCAAATAGATAGCCAACACCATTTTAACTCCCCGACAATGCCGCAAAAAAGTGACCGAAGCCCACCTATACCACTATAGAATGGCAAGGCAAGGTCTATGTAGCTTTTACCCTATAGGATCGGGATCAAAATCCACAGGGAGTTAGATGATGGGAGTTGAGTTTCTATCCGATTTAGGAGTGTTTAATGTTCTTAATTACTCTTCTAAACATTGGTTGTTTTGCTTCTATACTAAGTTTAATACTAAAGATTGCTACTATCAAGCTAGCTACAATATTTTTGTGGGTTTTTATCAAGTATTTAAGGGCGCTAGGGATGCAACTTACCCCTAGGTGAGTATCTAACGGGATCTAAAACCTAGTATAAACTTGTGGGTCATGGGCACGTGATATAACCTCACACTAAATTACTCACCCAATACCTCTCGGTAGTTTGGGTGACTTTACCCGAATTGGTTTCCTCAAGTCTAATTGGGTGTTTCGACAAAGCAAATGAAATGGCTCAATTCAGGTATTACTATCTCTAGTTTCTACCCTTTAATTGGGGCTATCAATCTCTTGAGTTGGGTCACAAGAGAATCAGTGTTTGCAACCACTAATTCAATGAATTAAGCATGAAATAGACTAAATATCACAGACCCAATCACAAGTAGACCCTAAAATCAAAGACCCATTAGATACCCACACTAGGGTTGGGTCACAACCCTAGCTTGTGGGTCTAGCTACTCATATTCATGGAAGAAATAATAATAGAAGATGAAATTAAAGCCATAGATGTTAATTTCAAAGATAAAATCTAAGATTAAGAGTAGAATTTATGCTAAAGTTACTCAAAAAGGTAAAAAGATGCTATCTACGAGCTCCCTACAATATATGATGACCTAAAAATGAGAAAAATAAGTATTTATACACAGCTGAAAATACTAGACAAAATTGCCCCTACGGAGATTCCGCTGTCAGCGGAAAAATGAACGCCTCAGCAGAATGAATTCCACGACCGCGAAATTATAAGCTCGGACCGCGGTTCTTCAATTGGCATCTTCTCTGAACCGTATTTCGCACTCGGCGGAATCTTGAGCGCGCCAGCAGAATTGGAAAGTGCGGCAGCGGAAATTTGGCGCTGTCAGCGGTTCCAAAAGGCCCAAAACCCATCTCTCTAAACTTCAATCAGTGGCCACTATCAGAATTCCGCTACAGCAGAATGTCTTTCGCTGCAGCGAAATAATACCGCTCTCAGCGCTTTTGCTGGGTTTTTGGGTTGTGCATGTTTGGCTCCTGTTTGAGTTATCTTGAGCCATTCTCCTCAATTTTACTCAAAACCTGAATTTAAGCACCTTGCATTAGTTTTCGGGAGTACTTTAGTGCATTTTTGCCCCAAAACCTAAGCAAACGAGAGTAAATAGTAGGTAAAAATCCCTTGTTATCAATCACCAGTGGGGAAATGGACAACATAGTGGGGAAACTACTGGAAAGCCACAAAATCACTTTTCATGAAGACGAGCTGCCACCCAAAGTGCTAAGTCAGAACAGGGCACTACACATCACAGTGAAATTTGAGGACAAATTCAATGACAGAGTCTTGATAGATGGGGGCTCGAGTCTCAATATATGTCCACTAACTACTCTGAAGAGGCTGGGTAAAGTCCTGCATGAGACACAAGCAGGAAGTATGAATGTGACGGCGTTTGATGGATCTCAAAGATCTACAATTGGAGAGATCAACATCAGCCTACAGATGGCCCAATCTTGTTTGATGTCGAATTTCAAGTGTTGGATATATCTGCTACCTACAATCTATTATTGGGGCGACCCTAGATAAAAGTTGTTGGGGCCGTAGCTTCTACTCTACATCAGGCTGTGAAGTTTGAGTGGAACCATTAGAAGTGATCATCCATGGAGACATGCATAATACTGTTTATACCAATCAGACTATCCTAGTCATCAAGAATAGAAGGAAGTTGGGTGGAGAAACGTATCATCTCATTGAGCGCGTCAACGAAATTGATAGAGACAAATGGTGGAGCAACAAGATACAAAGAATATTTTCATGGACAGGGTATGAACCTGGCAAGGGTCTTGGCAAGAATATTCAAGGGATCACCAAACTGATACAGCTAAAGCGTCATGGTACAACTTTTGGGATTAGGCATAAATACACTAGTCAAGAGTATCAGGATTAGTCCCCGCCATGGCGTGGTCCTTATTATCCGCTAGAACAACCAGTACCACATTTGCACCAGTCATTTCATCGAGCTGACATGATGTGGGGGTCTGAAGAATATGAAGTTTTAACTAGAATAAGGAAGGTTTTTCAGGATGATGAAGACATGGATTGCAGTGCGATAGCGGATGATGAGGAGGAGGATGAGGAGGAAGGCCTTACTATTCAGACCGTGGAGAAAGAGCAGTTCTCAAAAACTGGACTGTTGCGCCATCGAGGTCCCGTCGAGTTCCTGGGTAGCTTGGAAATTAGTATCACTTATTTTTAAAAGCAATTTTATGAGCATCTAAGACATTTTTAGTATTTGTTTTAAATGTGTTTTGTTTTGATATAATTGCTCAAGTCATCGAGTCGTACTTGTTTGATATTTTCAAGATTTTCATCAATGCATTGCTATTTTTAGTATTTATTATTATTCTTTACATTTTCTCGCAACATCGTTATTATTATTTATCCCGATGAACCTACGACTATAACATGTAATGAGACAATGCAACATAAGGATAGTGATTCAGAGGATCTAGAAGAGGATATAATACCTGAGAAAATTGTCAAAGAAGTAGAGACCTTTGAAAACAAGCCTAAGTCTAATGTGGACGAGATTGAAAAAGTTAATTTGGGAGATTCCGAAACATTCAAGAAAAGACGGGTAAGAATTCATCTATCACCGTCAGAAAAGGAAGAATACATCCGATTCTTGAAGGAGTATGAGGATATTTTTGCATGGTCCTACGATGATATGACGTGTTTAAGCACATCCATAGTAGCTCACAAGCTACCTACCGATCCCATGTGTCCACCTGTAAAACAGAAACTCAGGAATTCAAGCCGGATATGAGTTTGAAAATAAAAGAGGAAGTCACTAAGCAAATCAAAGCCAAGGTTCTCAGAGTGGTTGAATATCCGACCTGGTTGGCCATGATTGTGACAGTTCTGAAGAAAGATGGGAAGGTTAGAGTATGTGTCGATTATCAGGATTTAAATAGAGCGAGTCCCAAAGATGATTTCCCATTGCCCAATATACACATACTAATCGACAACTGTGCCAAGCATGAACTCCAGTCTTTTGTGGATTACTTTGCGGGGTATCATCAGATCTGGATGGATGAAGAGGATTCCGAAAAGACAACCTTTATCACAAAATGGGGAGTATATTGCTATAAAATTATGTTGTTTGGCCTGAAGAATGCTGGAGCCACGTACATGAGAGCCATGAAAACCATTTTCCACGACATGATACTCAAGAAAATAGAGGTGTACGTGGATGTTGTAATAATCAAATCCAGAAGAAGCACAGATCATATAGCATACTTGAGAAAATTCTCTGATCGGCTTCGAAGGTACAATCTGAAACTGAATCCTTCAAAGTGTGCCTTCAGAGTCCCTATCGAAAACTTGTTAGGATTCATTGTCAGCCGCCGAGGGGTTAAATTGGACCCCTCAAAGGTCAAAGCTATTTGAGACTTGCCACCTCCAAAGAATAAGAAAGATGTGATGAGTTTCTCAGGGCGTCTCAACTACATCAGCCGTTTCATAGCACAATCAACAGTGATCTGTGAACCAATTTTCAAAATGTTGAAGAAAGATGATGCAGCAAGTTGGACGGAAGAATGTCAGAAAGCTTTCGATAAAATCAAGGAGTACATATCCAAACCACCTGTTCTGGTCCCACAGGAACCAGGGAGACCTTTGCTTCGCTATTTATTCGTAATAAATGGAGCTTTTGGTTGTGTTTTGGGACAGCACGATGAGACGAGAAGAAAGGAGCAGGCCATATATTATTTGAGTAAGAAATTCACATCTTACAAACCACGGTATTCTTTGTTGGAGCACACCTACTGCGCTTTGACATGAATAGCTCAAATTTGAGGCACTACTTTTGTGCCTACACCACATATCTCATATCAAGGATGGATCCGCTAAAATACATCTTCCAGAAACCCATGCCTACGGAACAGTTAGCAAAATGGTAGATATTGCTGAGTGAGTTCGACATCATCTATTTAACCCAAAAGGTAGTCAAAGGACAAGCGTTGGTGGATCATTTGGCAGAAAATCCTGTAGACGGAGAATAGGAACCCTTGAAAACGTATTTTCCTGCTGAGGAAGTATCATTCGTTAGGAAAAGATATTACTAAAGCATATGAGGGTTGAATAATGTTCTTTGATGGAGCTGCAAACTTCAAAGGAATGGGTATTGGAGCAGTCTTAGTGTCAGAAACAGGACAAGACTATCCGGTATTTGCAAAGCTCAGGTTTCCATGTACCAACAATATGGCAGAATATGAGGCTTGCATCTTAGGACTCACGTTAGCCATTGACATGAATGTTCATGAATTGCTGGTGATTGAAGATTCCGGCCTTTTGGTACATCAATTTCTAGGAGAATGGGCTACAAAGAATACAAAAATATTTCCATATTTGTGCTGTGTACAATAGTTGATCAAGAGGTTCACGAAGATAGAATTCAAATATGTTCTGAGGGTCCAAAATGAGTTCCAATATGCATTGGCCACTTTATCTTCCATGATACAACACCCTGACAAGAATTTCATCGATTATATCCCAATAGGAATCATAGGCATCCAGCTTATTGTGCTCATGTTGAAGAAGAATGTGATGGAAATCCATGGTTCAACGACATCAAAGAATACTTGGCAAAAGGAGAGTACTCGCAGCACGCAAATTACACTCAGTAATGCACACTCCGAAGGTCAGCCAACCATTTCTTTAAAAGAAGAGGAATTATGTATAGAAAGAATCCAGACTTGGAATTATTACGATGTTTCGATGCCAAGGAAGCATCCAGATTGCTCGAGGAAATACATGCCGGAACTTGCGGACCGCACATGAACGGCTTTTTCTTAGCCAAGAAAATATTAAGAGCACGATATTTCTGGATGACTATGGAAACAGACTGAATCAAGTATGTCCAGAAGTGTCACCAATGTCAGATACATATTGATATGATACGAGTGCCACTTGTCGCGCCCCCTTTTTCCTTTCGCGGAGTCCGAGTTACGTCATTCTTTGGAACAACTCATTTCCTTTTGGAAAAGGGGTATGGAAATTGAAGAGTCTCCACCTAACGTATTTAAGGTGCGTTAGGGAACCTAATGCAGATAACTCATGAAAATCGGTTTACATTACCAGAGATTGGGTAAGGGCTTAAAATTACCTCGAGGGGAAGGTGTTAGGCACCCCTCGAGGTCCACAACAGTGGGTCCCGACCAAACTCATTTTGTGAATTAGTCATTGAGGAAATGAAGAAATTTAAACACATAAGAATTAAAAACAGGCATAAAAGGGTCCTAGGTTTATTAGCCTATAGGATCACTTCTATGCAATAACCGGTAAGCTTTCCTCAATTTAGAGGTTTTACGCGTGGCATTAGCGCACAGGTCATCATATACTTTACTACCCAATTACCCTCCCTTGGTGGTTATATAAGCGATTATAATTAAACGTACTCTATGCGTGCATTACCCGTCCCATACTTATAGTCCTGGAGGTGTTTAGAACTTCTAGTTAAGGTGGATCTAGACTCGCCTAAGGTGCTTAAAAGGAGAAAATCTAAGCGACAAGCAAAACAAATCTTTCAGATAAAGGAACAACTAAAGGCTCACTTTTACCTCCGCAAATAAACAGGCAATTTGCACGTCTCAAACAACAGTATTTCAGACATTTTAAGATTCTTAAAGAAGGATATCTAGGTGAGCACAAAGCATAATGTATGCAGTATTTTATTAAAGCGAGGCAGTGGAGACCTAATCAGATTACCTACTGATTTTAGGGCTTGCTAAATCTGGGCAGTTCACAAGTAATTAAACAAAGCACAATTTTATAATTTGCAATATTTAGTTGTCCTACAGTCTTGCCTAGGCGTGGATCTGAGATGTCCTATAAACATGATATCTAAGCGTTGGGACTGCTTTCATGTTTATTCTTATAGGCATGGTTTCTATTGGAGAAACTGATTTTATACGATTTGACTATAGATTTGATATCTAGGAGGGTGCAATAAAAGTCCTTAAACATGGTTTCTATTGAACATAGGAGGATTTACGAACATGATTATCAAGGAAGAATTAATATTAACCTAGAGACAGGATTTCTAAGCAGACATGAGCATGAAGAATTTGAGAAGTGGAAGTTTAGAACAAATGACTTGATGAACCTATAAGCATGTTTTCTAGTGCACATAATAATCATATAAGCATGGTTTCTAATGCAGGTAGATAATCATAATAGTCCTAAGAGCATGATTTCAACCCGATTTCCCCACAAAATATATATAAAAGTCCCTCCCATTTTACTAATATCCCTAATATCTGTTTTTCAAGAATTATTTATTACAGACCATACAATAAATGAATTACAGAATAAATAATGCTATACTATAGGGAGCCTGGATAGGCCCAAAAGTAAACCTGGAGGTCCAGGCCTTCCCCTAAGTCCAAAGTACCATATCTCATAGTGTGCAAGGGGTATCCTGGTGCGTTAAAGTTCCCAAGGGCCTTAGGGACCCCGAGCAACACTCACACCAAGAACCTTTAAAGAGAAACAGTTTTCTGTGCAGTGTGGAAGTGCCAGCCCCAGTGTGTCAAAGTTCGTAGGAGTAAATAAGACGAGTAAATATAATCAATCAGTTAATTGGGGCGAAACCCAACTAATTTACAGAAACAGAATCCGGGAAGGTCACGTTAGCACAAGGAGAATCAATTAAAAACCCTGATTGGGACTAAAATAAGGTAAAAAATCACTTACTAACCATAAATTCACTAATTAGTCGGAATAAGGCAAGTAATACCATTTAAAGGTCACAAATAAAGAAAGTAAGTAAAAATCCCAGAAAATACTGATTTTAATAGGAAACAATTATTCGAATCCCTAATAGAAGTCAACCAGTTTATTGGGTTGACAGAAATAAATAAATAACGGAAGAAAATTGAAGAAATCAGTGCAATAACAGAACCACACCGAGGGTTTAAGCATATACACGGAAATCAACCAAACCAGTAAAGAAATAATTAGATTAAACACTTGAAAGTTAGAAAACTCTTGTGAAGAAACTTAGGATGAATCCTAATTTCAGAAAAATTAAATGGAATCGAAATAGTTAACCAAAACAGAAGATTTTCAAGGAAAAACACCAGATAACACTCAAATCGTTTCAGATCTACAAAGATCTGAACAGATTCAAGTAGTCGTAAAACTAGGGTTTTTCAAAATAACAGAGATGAAATAAACTCGGTCAAAAACCATAGATTCGAACTAAAAATAGGAGGAAATCAGTACTCACAAACGAGAATGTCCGTAGACAGGCCTGTAAACAGGTTTCGGACAAAATCAAGGTGAATATCTTTGAGATTCTCTTAGGAACCCATGTAATTAAGCAACCAGAAGGTGTAGAAGGTTGGTAAGGGCCGGAAAACACACAGAAACTCCATAGACGGGGAGTTTTTCCGGTGACGGCGATTAGGGTTTAGGGAGTTACTGAGAGAGAAATGAAGGGGTTAGGGGGAAACGATGACTGCGGAAGGAAAAGGAATAAAGGTGGGTAGGGTTTGGGTTAGGATTAAAATGGTAAGAAATAACGTGGACCGTATCTTAGAGATCAATGACCACAATTAGGCGGGGTCTTTGGGTCCGATAGGTATAGTATTAGGCATGGGGTGAATTAGGCTAAGTTTTGAGGGGTTTGGGCTGGTATAATGGGGTTAGGTCCGAAAATTAAAAGGGATTATAAGGGATAATTGTTAAATACCCAATTAATTATTAGAATAATTTATAAAAATAATTAACAAATTGTAAAAAATGAATTTCATGCATAAAAATGTTTTAAAACAATTATTTAATATTTTAAAAATATAAAAAGCAATTGCCTGATGAAATAATGTAATAATGCATACGTGGGTTATTATTGCAAGTATCTACAAGTAAAAGACGCACTACAAGCATATATATTTTCATAAATTTAAACGTGATGCAAATTCCCTTCAGACCATGAGAATCGTCTTTGGACGGTTGAAAATGACGTCCTTAGACCATGATGTCCTGGGCCATGAATTTTTCAGTGAGGGATTCGCTGGCCATGAAATGATGTTCTCGGGCCATGGAAATGGTGCCTCTGAACCATGACACCTTTGAATAATGATATGCAAGTTTGAGATATCCTCAGGCCATGACTAGGTGCCTTCTAGCTATGAGGATGATGCCTTTAGACTATGACGCCTTCGGATAAGTTGGCGATATTTCAGCCCATGAGATGCAAAAATATGATGTTAGGAGCAACAAGACAGGTCTTAGTCTTGTATGAAGTTGAGGGCAGAGCTTAGTCCGCAAGAAAAGAAAATAGATAGTGCAAGGGAGACAGTGCTTTATCTCGTACAAGGTTCGGGACAAGGCTTAGTACCATGCAGAGATTGAGATAGGGCTTAGTCTCATGCAGGAAAAGGCAATGTATTAGCCTTATGCAAATATGGAGGCAGGGCTTAGCATCATTCAAGATGTGGGACAGGGCTTAGTCCCATGCAAGTAGAAGGCAATGTTTTGCCTTATGCAAATATAGAGGCAGGGCTTAGCCTCATAC
This sequence comes from Nicotiana undulata, assembly GCA_005239495.1. Taxonomy (NCBI): domain Eukaryota; kingdom Viridiplantae; phylum Streptophyta; class Magnoliopsida; order Solanales; family Solanaceae; genus Nicotiana; species Nicotiana undulata. Next base: position 46,608 of record ML270653.1, on the reverse strand, counting down.
AAGATTGTGACAAGGCTTAGTCTTATGCAGGAAAAGTCAATGCTTAGCCTTATGCACATATGGAGGCAGGGCTTAGCCTCATGCAAGATTTGGGACAGGGCTTAGTCCCATGCAAATTGAAGGCAATGCTTAGCCTTATGCAAATAGAGAGGCGGGGCTTAGCCTCATGCAAGATTGAGACAAGGCTTAGTCTCATGCAGGAAAAGGCAATGCTTAGCCTTATGCACATATGGAGGCAGGGCTTAGCCTCATGCATGATTTGATACAATGCTTAGTCTCATGCAGAAAAAGGCAATGCTTAGCCTTATGCACATATGGAGGCAGGGCTTAACCTCATGCAGGATTTGGGACAGGGTTTAGTCCTATGCAAATTGAAGTCAATGCTTAGCCTTATGCAAAGAGAGGAAGGGCTTAGCCTCATGCAAGATTGAGACAATGCTTAGTCTCATGCAGGAAAAGGCAATGCTTATCCTTATGCACATATGGAGGAAGGGCTTAGCCTCATGAAAGATTTGGGATAGGGTTTAGTCCTATGCAAATTGAAGGCAATGCTTAGCCTTATGCAAATAGAGAGGCAGGGCTTAGCCTCATGCAAGATTGAGACAAGGCTTAATCTCATGCAAGAAAAGGCAATGCTTAGCCTTATGCACATATGGAGGGAGTGCTTAGCCTCATGCAGATTTGAGACAATGCTTAGTCTCATGCAGGAAAAGGCAATGCTTAGCCTTATGAACATATGAAGGCAGGGCTTAGCCTCAAGCAGGATTTGGGACAGGGTTTAGTCCTATGAAAATTGAAGGCAATGCTTAGCCTCATGCAAATAGAGAGGCAGGGCTTAGCCTCATGCAAGATTGAGACAAGGCTTAGTCTCATGCAGGAAAAGGCAATGCTTAGCCTTATGCACATATGGAGGCAGGGCTTAGTCTCATGCATGAAAAGGCAATGCTTAGTCTCATGCATGAAAAGGCAATGCTTAGACTTATGCACATAGGGAGGCAGGGCTTAACCTCATGCAGAATTTGGGACAGGCTTTAGTCCCATGCAAGGTTTGGGACACGGCTTAGTTCCATGAAAATAGAACAAATAGTAGACGATAGCAGAGCATTTCTTAGCTGGAAATGAGTTTGGTTTCTTTGTTGTTATGAAGGTTGTGATTCCAGAGTGTGCGTATTCCTTGTTCCTGCATTCAAATAGAAATCGTGAGTTTTGTAACGGGGGGGGGGGGGCAGTTGATACCCAATTTTTTCTCAAATCATTGTAAAATTTGCATATATGCCTTCAAAATTGCTTTTTATAATAACGGGCAGTTTTCCCATAATTTTACATATTTTAGTAATTTCTTTTCCAATTTATTCAGTATTTTTATTCAATAATGATGCATAAATTGTATTACAGATAATTTTCAAATATTTCCCAGCTCAATACAGTATTTTAATCCTATTGGGATTTAATTATTTTCGTAAATTATCCAATTTGGCATTATTTAGCTATAATTAAAAAAATTACAATTATAGCCTAATTGTACATTTATGCTATTTTAATTAGATACTTGGTCATTTTATATTTTTAATATTATCTAATTACCTTAAGTTTCATCTATGTAGCATTAATTTCATTTTTATATAATTATTATCTATTTTTATTAATTATTTATTTTATTTTAATGGGTATTTAACAATTAGCCATTTTTATTTAAAACATAGCCTGAATTAAACCCAACCCACCTGATTTAATTAACCCAATTAACCCCAGCCCAAACCTTAATCTCTACCCGGCCAACCCACAACTAATCTGAGTCGTTGATAATTTAGATCAACGGCCTATATTAGTATTACCATAATTAAACCTAGACCTACCCTCCCTCCCCCACCGACCCCTCATTTCACTCGGTCTCTCATCTCTCTACTCCCTCTCTCTAGCTCTCTAAAGACTTTTAGTCTCCCCCCATCTCTGATGAAGTCGTTCGTCTTCTCCGGCCGTCTCTTCGCCGGAGACCATGAAATCCTCATCGTCCTCCTGCCTCCTATGGTTTCTTTGTGTCGGTAATGCTATCCCTAAGGCCCTCAAAGGACGAGGACCAGTCTACTCACACCTATGGTTTGTTCCTTCTTGCTTCAGGCCTTCAGGGCTCGATTTTGAGTAAGATCTCTCCATCTTTGGCCTAAACCTATGGGTTTCTAGGTCGGTACCTTCATCTCTGGGTTCACCCTTTAAACCGTGACTTTGGAATCTTCCGATTCTTTTAGATCTGTAATAGATCTATGTATACTATGAGATTTTCTTATGTTTTCTTTAAATATTCTCCCATTTCTTGAACGATTTCCTAATTTTTCAGACTAGGGTTTCAAAATCCTTTTGCAAAACGATCTCTTTTGGATTTTCAACAATTACTTTGTGATTTTTAGCATGTTTAATCATCACCTGAGTCTTTTCTTTTGTTCGATTCATTTTTAATTAAGAAACCCCCATACTTCTGGGTTCTACTTGAAATGTTTGAATCTGTTTGCGATATGTTTGCATGCCTCTCATGAACATTCTAGATTTCATGTATGTTCTATATGTTTTTGTGCTTCCTGCTCTAATTTGTTCTTAGGGTTTATCTGATTTTGTTCGACACATGTTATTTATCGTTTAATAGGTCTGACTATTCGTTTATTGATTGTTCACATAATAATTTATGCTGATTTTGTGTAATCTCCTTAGACCTGTGATATCTTCTCTGAGTCTGTGATTTTGTGTATTTTCCTTAGATCTCTTTAATAATTTTGAATTACTTCCTTACTTGTGTGATACTTTCCTTAGTTATTGTTGATTCCCTGTAATTTTCAATCTCATGCGTGATTCTTTTAACCAATTTTCAAAATTAAAATTTTACTCCACCTTATTTATGTGCATAAATATGCTGTTGATTACTTGAGATATACTTTCCTTATTTAAAATATTTTGTATTCAGTCCTTATTACATGCCACATGCTTTTACTACCCCTAATATGGTAAAGTCAGTTTTGTAATTGATCCTTTTCCTTGTTTAAAACAACTTGTATCTGTTTGAACTATGACTTCCTAATTAAAGGGAGTCCGGTTCTTTAATTGATTCTGATTGAGGTTCTTCCTAAAACTCTGCTAAATTAGTGTTTCTTACCTTATTTCTCCGGCCTGTTTAAGACTATAAATGCATGTACTCTCATTGGCATAAGACACGAACATATACCTTGTTCTACTCTCTTTTACTCACACACACATTATATTGCTCCTCTTGATTGCGTGATGTTGCGAGTTGGCTGAAAGCCCAGACTAGTTTGTTTTGTTTGCTTACTCCTTACTTTGTATTTGCTGTCTTCAACTGGTATGTTTCCAACTTACGTTTAAAGTTCCAAAACAATATGTTTCTTTTGGTATTTCAATTCATATTATTCCTAATATGTTTCTACTTATGGTTCTGTTGTCCTACTTGCAACTAATTTGGGTATACTCTGTTGTTTAGTTCTTAGTATCCATCCCCTTTAGCCTCAGCATTTATACTTCCTCTTGTGTGTTTCAATGTCATCATGTTTGTGTCTTCTATGATCCCTAGTGTATTACATTTGCAGTGTATAGTCTCCATGTAATCATGAACACATGCTATACTCCAAATTTTTTTCTGAACCTATGTGTAACTATGTGTCTGATTCTGTTTAATTCTTTTGGTGAACAATTGTGTTTATGACTAAACTTTATACTAGTCTGTGACACTCTAAAACTTCTCTAATGCTAATATGTATCCTAATTTGTTTCTATGTATCCCCAATTCCCACTATCCCTGAGTAAAATCTATGCTTGAATGTGCTAGACCTGTTCGAGTTGTTTGCTGCTTTTCCAAAGATGTTTACCTTATACTCAAGCTGTTTCATTACTGATCAAAACCCTTTTTAGAAAACTCCTTTACTTACTGAATCAATCCAGTACTAGTTTTTGTCAAAACCTTTTCAAACTTATCTCCTGCATTTCACTTTATTCCTAGACCCTTAAGTTCGGCCCCCTCAGTGTGAGCACTGCTTTGGGACCCTGAGCTCCCTCTGAACTCTGACACACCGAGGCTGGCCTTTCCACACTGCACATGTTCAATTCCTGGTTACCAAGTTTGGGTGTGAGAATTGCCCAGGAGCCCTTAAGGTCCATATGGCAATGAGGTTTGGAGGATTTGGGCCTAATTGAAGGCTCTCTATAGAATAACTTCTTATTTTCTATTTTGGTTATGTAATTCATAATCCTGGGTCTGTAATAATTTGTAAACAACTCAGAGGATGGATAGTGAAAAGGGAGGGGGCAACTATGCATTCTTAGCTATTAAAATGGTAGAAACCATGCTATTAGGTTTTATTTCCTACTTGTGCAATAGATATCATGTTTAGGTTCATATGTTCAAATTCTTGCATTAGAAATCATGTTTCTTAGGCCTCATACCTACTGTTTCAGCATGCTCACTTTCACTTAAAAAAATTATGCTAATAAATGGTATTCTCTACTATCATATCCGCAGCTGCCATATACGCCTAGAGATCCTGTTTTTAGGCTAAACAACATTAATGAACGTGTTATAGTGCATCTTCTAAAACTGTATTTAAACATTGCAATGTTGACACTTAGAAATCCTGTTTTAGGATAAAAATAGCGCTAATAAATAAGTCGACTTCAAATCTCTCTGAACGCATGTTTAAATGATGTACACTCATGCATTTAGAGACCATGCTTAGGTTCTGCATACACATCAATCTGCATATCTGTGCATTAGATATCATGTCCTTACGATTACACTTTAATACACCTAGTTTAACCACTGATGCATGAAAAAGAATAGATCAACTTCGCTTAATTTTCACAATCAACTGGTAATAACTTATGTGTTCTAATTAACCTAGAACAGCATGTTTAGGTGAAAAATTTACAACAGTTCCTTTGGTGATTCTGGTAACTAACATATATTGTCCCACGCCTAGGCAAGCCTTAGGTAATAAAATTTTAAAAACTGGAAATTTGCCTCTTTTGTGTGTGTTGCTTAATGTTAACAGGTTCTTTTAATCAGTAGGCAAACTGATTAGGAATCTCAAGAAATAACAAAACTGCATGTTTATCCTCTGAATTCACCTAGGAACCATGTCTTAGGATCTCAATTAACAATACTGCCCTTATAGGTGTTTGAGTCGTGCTAATTATGTGCATAATCTGTGGAGGTAAAATTGAGCCTCTTATATGCTCTTATGTGTTCCCATTTACTGCAGTCCAACATGTTCTTTACTTGTCGCTTTAGAATTTTACCTTTAAACATGAGGGTCTGCCTAGTACCCACCTTTTAGGATAGTAGTCCTAACCTCCTTCGGGACTGATAGGATGGGACGGGTAGTAGCACGCAATAGAGTTCAGGACCAACATGCGCTTCAATTACCTTCACGGGGTGGGAAAGGGTAGAATATGGATATGATGACCGATGCGCTAATACCACGTGTAGCCCCTCTCTGAGGAGTGTCATACCGGGTATTGCATTGATGTGATCCATATTATTTCAAACCTAGGATATCCCTTCCTTTAAATGATAGATTATAACTCTTTTCAAAAACTTAGTCATTTTATAACTATTTCCCAAACACTTGCTTGCTTAATATTTAAAATCCCCTCTTACTTGAGCCCTTACTTGTTATTTGTTAAACTATACAAATTCACAAAAACCATTTGGCCGGGAACCACACTTATGGATCCTGAGGGGTGCCTAACACCTTCCCCTTGGGATAATTTCAAGCCCTTACCCTATCTCTGGTTAGCAACGTAGTTGTAAATGAACCCCTAGGTTACCTAACGCACCGTTAAAATCATTAGGTGGCAACTCTCAAAAAATGCAAACCCCTTTCCCAAAAGGAAAGAGTTGCCTCAACCCAAATGTCTTGAACCCGATCTCCGCGAGGAAAAAAGGGGCGCGATAGAGGCCGGTTCGTGCCCCGGTCAGCTTGCTTGACTTTCTTTTCTCGGTCTGAAGATCCTGTTCAAATTATTGGGGGTAGCGTTTGCTAAACAGAGTTATTTCAAAAGCAAGCATGCATAGTTTTCAAAGACATTGTAAAAATTTATTTTTTAGAAATTGGTTAGAAGAACCAGTGATTGTGACATGATCTGAGATATTGTGAATTCTCTTGCTGTAGAATTTTGAGGGTCCTCCTCAAAATTCTGCCCAGTTAAATGGGCAACATTTCTGACTGCTCTATATGCTGCGATCGGCTGAACTTGCTTCAGAATTTTGAGGGTCCTCCTCAAAATTCTACCCCAGTTTCTGATTGTGGGGAAAATAGAAATTTTATTGAATTGTGACCAAACCCACAAGGCTGCCTACGTATCCCCTCTTTGATTTTCAGACTCATATCATGCTTGAATTTCCTGAGTTTCTGTTTCACTGGTGGACACATTGGGTTTGTGGGCAACTTTTAAGCCAGAATAGATGTACTTAACCCAGTCATATCATCGTATGACCATGAAACTATATCCTCATACTTTTTCAAGAACTGAGTGTATTCTTCTTTTTCTGATGGCGATAAGTGAATGCTCATGCGAGTCTCCTTGACAGTTTCACAATCTCCCAAGTTGATTATTTCAGTTTCATCCAGGTTGGACTTAGGCTTGTTCTCAAAGTCCTCTACATCTCTGACGATTTCCTCAGGTATGACATCCTCTCCTTCTGAATCACTATCCCTTTGTTGTGTTGCCTCATTACATGTCATAGTAGCCGGTTCATCGAGATAAGAAATAGGAATGATGTATAGATAAAAATATGAGAGAAAATGGTAATAGTAAACATTAATTCATTAAATGCAATTTTCAATAATTAAAACAACATTTTGGAATATTGGAAATATTATTTAAAACAAAATGCAAAAACAGAAATCATCATTTTTCTCAGAAAATAAAATAATGTTGTTCAACCTTGCTACCCTGGGACTCGTCGTGCCCTGGATGGTCGGACACTCCAGTTTTTTAGGAATTCCTCTCCCCACAGCTCGGATGGTAGGTCCTTCCTCCTCCCCCTCCTCAACAATTACACAGCAATCCATGTCATCATCTTTCAGGAACAGGTTCCTCAAGGCGGCCAATGCTTCTTCCTACTCTAATCCCCATATGATGTTGGTCTGCTGGAAAGTCTCACTCAGGTGCGGTATAGGTCGCTCAAGTGGATAGTACAGACCACGCCATGGTGGTGACCAGTCTTGATACTCTTGCTAGGTGTATTGATATCCCAGTCCAGAAGTGGTACCATGGCGCTTTAGTTGTATTGTCTTGGAGATGCCCTGAAGATTTTTACCAAGACCCTAGCCAAGCTCATACCCTCTCCAGTTCATCATGCTAGCTATCTTTCTATCCCACCACTTATCTTTGTTGATCGCGTTGACCCGCTTGATATGATGGTAAGTCTCTCCACCTAGCCTTCTTCTATTTTCAACCACCGGGATGGTCTGGCGGGTTAAATGGGGTTGCTCCCATCTCCATGGAAAATTACTTCTTGGTGGTTCCACTCGAACTTCACTGTCTGATGCAAGGTTGACGCTACAGCCTCAGCGGCATGTATATAGGGTCGTCCCAACAATAGATCGTATGATGCAGATATGTCCAGTACATGGAACTCGACATCAAACCATGTAGGCCCCATCTGTAGACAAAGATTTATCTCTTCAATGGTGGATCTCTGAGACCCATCAAATGCCTTCATTCATAGTCCCTTCTCGTATTTCATACAGGCCTTTGCCCAACCTTTTCAGTGTTGTCAATGGGCAAACATTAAGACTGAATCCCCCATCAATTTGAACTCTGGCAATGAAATTGTCTTCGCATTGCACTGTAATGTGCAGTGCCCTATTGTGATTTAGACCCTCGGGTGGCAGCTCGTCCTCGTGGAAGGTGTTTTAGTGGCTTTCCAGCACCTGCCCCACCATATTGGACATTTCTCTACCAGTGATGTTGTTAGGTACATATGCTTCACTCAACACCTTTAAGAGAGCATTCATGTGTGCTTCTGAATTCTGTAGCAGCGACGGGATAGATATCTGAGCAGGAGTCTTGTTCAAATGATCGATGACTGAATACTCCCTCACTTGAACTTTCCTCCAGAGGTCATCCGGACCGGTTTCAATAACATGCAGTTTGTTGGAGGCCTGCTTACTGGATTCTCCCAAATGCTCTGGTGTATAGACTCTTGTTGTTCTGGTCATTCCTTTCGCAGTGCCAGACTTTTCTATTTTGGTCTTTCCTTTTCTTCTAGATTCGGCCACATAATTCAGGGTACAGCCTTGGTGCTGAAAGGCGGTGTGGTTGATACCGTCACTGTAAATGGTGCGGCTACTTCCACCTCGAATGGAACAGGTGCAGTTGCGGGCGGTGCTACTTCAACTTCAAATGGAACTCATGCAATTACCTCAACCTCCACTTGCGGTTGTATCTACACTATAATGGGATTAAGTGTGACTGCGAGTTTCTTGGGATCGTCACCCTCTTTGATAAGTCCAATTGATCCCTCGGGATCCCATTCCTCATCGGTCTCTATCACATTGATACCTTCTCCCCTATGATCTGGGAGGGGCTTGTTGCGAACGTTAGGTGCAGCTTTCTTTTCCTGAATTACCTTATTATCAATCAAGGTCTGGATCTTATCCTTCAGTGTTCGGCACTCGTCAATAGGGTGTCCTTTCATACCAGAATGATATGCATAGGTCTTATTTAGGTTGACCCATTGGGACAGCAGGGATAGGAGTGACGTAACCAGTAGCCTTCAACCTTTCATACAGCTGGTCGATGGGTTCGGCAATGGCGGTGTATTATTTGGGTGGTCTGCGGTCAAAGTTAGGTCAAGGTCTTGGGCAGTTTGTACGAGTTGGAGGTGACAGAAAGTGAGATGGTTGGGAATTATATGTGTGATAAGCAGTGGTTGGTTGATATGTGGGTGGAGGTGCTTGGTATGTAAGTGGGGAAGTCTGGTATACAATTGGAGTTTTGGGTCCTTGGGCAACCATTACTGTTCCCGCATCCTTCTTCTTCGATATACCCCCTAAATGCAATGCTTTATTTGTGGCCTGATGCCTCAAAGTTTGTTACCATCCCACTTTTGATGCCCTCTTCGATCCTTTCTCCGAGTTTGATGATATCGGAGAACTTATGGTTTTCAATAAACATCAACCTTTCATAGTACTGTGGATCATGTGCCTTGACAAAGAACTTGTTCATATGTTCCTCGTCCAATGTTGGCCTGACATTGGCTGCTTCTGACCTCCAGCGAGTAGCATACTCGCGGAAGGTCTCAGTAGGCTTCTTCATTAAGTTCAGGATGTAGAAGAAATCCGGCGCATCCTCTGTGTTAAACCTGAATTTGTCCATGAAATCAGACACCATACTCACTTAGTTGGCCCACTTCTTAGGATCCTGACTTATGTACCAGGACAAATCATCTCTTGTAAGACTCCTCATGAAAAGCTTCATTCGGATCCTTTCATCCTTTTTGACCCCTACAAACTTGTCACAATAAGTCCTTAGATGAACCCTGGGATCACCTGTTCCGTCAAACATTTCGAACTTGGGAGGTATGTAACCCTCCGGCAGTTCTACATCTGGTTGTATGCATAGGTCTTCATAGTTCAAACCTTTTATCCCTTTACCTCCTTCGATGCCTTGAACCCGACTTGTCAACTTCTTGATCTGTTCGGCCAAGTTCTTAATGAGCAGGTTCTTCTCAACAGATTACGGTGCATAGGATATGGGTTGAGTAGAGTGAGGTAGGGTCTCCACGTATATAGGAATGTTTTGGTGACCAGGATTTTAGGTATAATGGTGATCATTAGTGGAGTTCTAGGGTTCGGGAATGATTGGTGGAGTATTTTATGGAGTATGGTAGGTGTTTTGCTGGTACTGTGGAGGGATAGTTTGATTTTGTGGTGGGGTCATATAATGGTGAGGTGCGGGAGGATTCTGTGGGCGCTTGTTTGTTGTGTTTTGAGGTGGTGCGGGGTTCTGAGTGTTTGCATGGTTGATGTCTGGGACACTGAGTGTGAAGGATAGGTTTGCTAAATTCCGTACATGCTCGAGCTCGCCCTGGAGTTCAAGTTTTCTTTGTTCAAGCTGTGAAACCGCATCATTTGGGGCTTGGGAACCCCGACCATCAGAAGCTTCTGCATGTTCAACATGTGCATTGTTTTCTTTTCTGGTGCCGTTCAAATCATCCATCTTTGCTTTTCCTTTGCCATTTGGTGGACTAGGAGGATGAGAAGGTGGAGGGCCCTTGGATCTTGTGTGATAAGCTAATGATGCCAGTATGCACGAAACAACCTTTGGGGAATGGGAATAATCAAAAATAAAGAAAGAAAAACAAAAGGTAGCCAAGTCAGTGAGAGTCTTGAAAAGAGTATTTGCGGTATTTAAACACATATTGCAGAAATGTAAATTCGCGTCTTAATTTTAGAGCCTCGTTGTGCCCGAGGTAGGCCTAGCGACAAAGTGATTTGGAGAACTCAGATGCCGATAATGCCTCATTTCATTAATATAAAAATAGATGAATTCTAAAACGACACTAAGATAACGAAAGATACGTCATTATTGGAACTTGGCATTATTACATTTAGAAAAGCAAACAAATCTAATCTACTTGGTCCCAGAAGGACCTTCCCCAGACTTGGTCCTCCTAGCTCCATCGATCAGGTTCCCCAATTCGCGCAAGCCCAGCAGCATGTAGGCTCTGGCTAAATGTCATCCCTCACTTCCTTCAGCATGCTGGCAGTCGTCGATCCTCTTTATTATCTTTCCCTCTAGCTCCATCAAACCCTGTTCCAGATATTCTAACCTTCTATTGGAGGTGATAGCCATCTCCTTTCATTCATTGATCAGTCTCATGTTTGTCTTGTGTATCTCCTGATGTTCAGCCTCGGAGTCATGAATCATCTTGTGCAATTTGTTGAATTTGACATGGGTCTCAGCATCCTCATCTATGACCTTGTTTCCCCGACCGGTTCCTGGCTTCACTATACCATCTAGGCTATCCTCTAACCATACCGGATAGAAGGGTGCATGTCCCACATTATACATGTCTGGCTCAATGGTATTCTTCTCCACGATAATCTTGCAGTGCCACATATGCTGAGCTTGGCACCTGTAAGGGATGTCGTCATCTTGAAAATTTGCCCGAAAATGACTCATCTTTGCAACCCGCGGTACGACCTGCTTCCTGCCTGCTTGCCTCATAACCCTGATGGGAAAATAAGGGTGTATTCCCCTTAACCCGATTAACACTAAATGAGGAGTGTCCCTAAACCTGATGATTAACTCGTCAGTAGGGAACCATTCAAACATCCACTGGACTTGCTCTTCAGTAAAATTGTCGAAGAACTCCACCTATTCCTTAGCACTCTCCGATTTAGAAAACTTGTCCGAAATATATGTCATCCTCTTAGGGTGGTGGAAGGCAATATGATCATTCCACGCCCTTCAAGGAAACTCTTGGCGATATTGACCCTTTTGGAGATGCTCCAATAACCAAAGCTGCAGCAACAGATTGCAACCCTCAAAATGCTTGGACCCTTTCTAACAGCGGTCCAAAGCCCGGTAGATGTCAACTATAATCATAGGGACTATGGTGTATGTCTGTCCCTCGATTCCTTCCATTAATGTCTTGGTGACCATAGCCAGACTAGTGTGAATTCTTTCCCCTTTCGTTGGGAACACAATCATACCTAAGAATCAAACAGTGAACACGAAAACTCTGCGGTGAATGTGACCCAAAGAGGTGATGGAAAACTCATCATGGAACAGACGGTAGGATTTTCTATGACTGTATCTTTCGTACAAATAGTCAAAGGGTATATAAGACTTCTTCAAGCACTCCAGATCAGCGTTCTTATTCAGACCCATCATCTTTAGAAACCCTTTACCAATGAGATTTTTCGGTACCAATAGCCGAGGTCTGTCAAAGGTAGCCCAGCAAATCCCCCGATTTCTTCTAGGAGCGGGGTCATTTCTATGTCCCCAAAACAAAACACAGCCCTTTCATTGTCCCTGAATAAGGTTGCAGCTTCAATCAACATGTTATTTTGTTAAATGTCTAACAGTGATGGCAAGTTTCCTAGGACTTTCTTCACATGTTTGTTATCACTCGAGGAAAGATCTTCCCACCAATTCAGTAGTGGTGGGGGTATGTTTCTGACCATGCCGAATCTGGGGACCTCGTGCCTCATTTTCTGCAAACAAAAAGGATAGGCCCTTCCCCCCTACTGATTCGACTATCTATACATTCATGATTATCATATTGGCATTTAGTTCTCCAAAATTAATGCACAAAACGTGGTTGCATCCATGTGGATTATGGAAACCCCGGTGGACTTTGGATAAGGCTTGTCTTAAAGGGTTATTATGTGGACAACATATTAACCCGGGTAGGTTTGACCAAGATGCATGCACAGTTATAATATGAGTAAGGTTGTTGTAGGGGTCTAGACCGGTACCCTCAATTGGACAACTTGAGGAGGAAAGGCACGGAACCGTCGATTGCACCGTTGATCGACTAGTTTTATCGCAAATAAGCCTTTCTGAATTTAAAGGGTGATATATAGGAAGAGCGCAACCACTCATCAAGTGTTTCTATAAGATTGATTACGCGCGAGTGGAATATGATGTTGAGCATGATTTATGCAGCAGTAAATAGTGTGTTATCACGTATTTGCACGTTAGAAAATAAATAAATACAGTATTTATAATTGAAAGACGTTAAGAAGGAAAACAAAGAAACAAGCCAGTTTCGTAGCAAGGAAATAAATACTTGAAAATAAATATTTAAGTTCACATAAAGGGAAAGGGAAAGGGTGCACATGTATCAACAGAGTAAAGCATGCTTAGACTAATTCACAAAGCAAATTTGTTATGGTAACAACCTAAAGTCCCCAGCAGAGCCGACGTGCTGTCGCCCCCCTTTATCCTTTCGTGGAGTTCGGGTGTCGACATTCTTTGGAAAAACTCATTTCCTTTTAGGAAAGGGATATGGAAATTGAAGAGTCGCCACCTAACGGATTTAAGGTGCGTTAGGGCACCTAATGCAGATAACTCATGAAATCCGGTTTACATTACCAGAGATTGGGTAAGGGCTCGAAGTTACCTTGAAGGGCAGGTGTTAGGAACCCCTAGAGGTCCACAACGGTGGGTCCAAGCCAAACTCATTTTGTGAATTAGTCATTGAGGAAATGAAGCAATTTAAACACATAAGAATTAAAAGCAGGCATAAAGGGGTCCTAGTTTTATTAGCCTATAGGATCACTTCTATGCAATACCCGATAAGCTTTCCTCAATTTAGAGGTGTTACGTGTGGCATTAGCGCACAGGTCATCATATCCTTTACTACCCAATTACCCTCCCTTGGTGGTTATATAAGCGATTCTAATTAAACGTACTATATGCGTGCATTACCCGTCCCATACTTATAGTCCTGGAGGTGTTTAGGACTTCTAGTTAAGGTGGATCTAGACTCTCCTAAGGTGCTTAAAAGGACAAAATCTAAGCGACAAGAAAAATAAATAGGACTTTCAGATAAAGGAACAATTAAAGGCCCACTTTTACCTCCGCAAATAAACAGGCAATTGCACATCTCAAACAACAATATTTCGGACACTTTAAGAGTCCTACAGCAGGATATCTAGGTGAGCACAAAGCAGAATGTATGCAGTATTTTATTAAAGCGAGGCACTGGAGACCTAATCAGTTTGCCTACCGATTTTAAGGCTTGCTGACTCTAGGCAGTTCACAAGTAATTAAACAAAGCACAGTTTTACGATTTGCAAGATTTAGTTGTCCTACGGGCTTGCCTAGGAGTGGATCAGAGATGTCCTATAAACATGATATCTAAGTATTGGGACTGCTTTCATATTTATTCTTATAGGCATGGTTGCTATTATAGAAACTGATTTTATATGATTTGACTATAGACATGATATCTAGGCGGGTGCAATAAAAGTCCTTAAACATGGTTTCTAATGCACATAGTAGGATTTATGAACATGATTATCAAGGCGGAATTAATATTAACCTAGAGACAGGATTTCTAAGCAGACATGAGCATGCAGAATTTGAGAAGTGGAAGTTTAAAAAAAATGACTTGATGAACCTATAAGCATGTTTTCTAGTGCACATAATAATCTTATAAGCATGGTTTCTAATGTAGGTAGATAATCATAATAGTCCTAAGAGCATGATTTCTACCCGATTTCACCATAAAATATATATAAAAGTCCATCCCATTTTATTAATATCCCCAATATCTGTTTTACAAGAATTAGTTATTACATACCATACAATAAATGAATTACAGAATAAATAATGATATACTATAGGGAGCCTTGATAGGCCCAAAAGTAAACCTGGAGGTCTAGGCCTTCAACCAAGTCCAAAGTACCATATCTCATAGTGTCCAAGGGGTATCCTGGTGCGTCAAAGTTCCCAAGGGAGGGACCCCGGACAATGCTCACACCAAGAACCTTTAAAGAGAAACAGTTTTTTGTGGAGTGTGGAAGGGACAGCCCCAGTGTGTCAGAGTTCGGAGGAGTCTCATGGACTCCTAGGCGGTGCTCACACTGGAGGGAAAGGATCCTAGATATTCTAAGAGTAGGAGTGGAAGATAGTGCTTGAAAGAGTAGGAATAGTTTTAAGAAAATAGTTCAGAAGTAAACAGTTCAGAAGTGAAAATAGTTTAGAGGTGAAAACATGTTAAAAAGTGAAAGCAGTTTAGAAATATTCTTAAAAGACAAAGGTTCAGCAAACCAACAGCAAGTAGAAACACAGTCACAAAGTTTCAAAACCAAGATTCACATTGCCCAGCTTGGCTTAGTTCATTAATTGACACTAGGTGGGCATATGGCATGCTGAGAACAAGAAATTTCACAGAGAAGGGAGAAGGGGTTGGGAACATAGGAATCCTGAATCAGGAATACACAAAACAAGGTGAGCATGCTGATTAATAGGGACATTGAGCAGGCAGGGGTAGGTTGACATTCTACAATAACCAAGTTCATAACAACACACTAGGATATAACATACTGATTTAGGGCCCTAGACAGGAAACACATAAGTCTAACAGCCATACCTAATGATAGGGGTAAGCATACTGACGTAAGGCAAGAGACAAGAAAACACATAATTTAAACACAGCAGCAAACATGCTGATTAAAAGCAGTAATACCGAAGTGATCATGTTGGCTGAGATCAAGGAAGACACCAATTCAATTACACAAAAGTAGCCATACTAGTTGGAGTTGCAAGACATGAAAGATAGGAGACTAAATGCATGAGTTCATGTTGGTTTTAAAAGCAATAAACAGGAAAGGACTGACGCTTAAACAGAAGTAAACATGCTGATTAAAGTGATAAACAATAAAGAGTGAAACTTAAACAGGAGTAAACATGCTGATTAACACAATAAACAGGAAAAGACACAGAGTTAAATACATAAGTAGTATAATAAATGACATTAGGGCTAGAGACATACAAGTTAAAGGTAGAAAACAGAAGGTAAAGTTTGCAGAATTCAATTATCTAGCCTTGGCTTTCAGCCGGC
Source organism: Nicotiana undulata (assembly GCA_005239495.1). Taxonomy (NCBI): domain Eukaryota; kingdom Viridiplantae; phylum Streptophyta; class Magnoliopsida; order Solanales; family Solanaceae; genus Nicotiana; species Nicotiana undulata. Next base: position 31,019 of record ML270653.1, on the reverse strand, counting down.
TAGACAATATAGTAAACAAGAGTAGCAAGATGAGACCAAAGTTTGTGTGTGAGTGTATTTTGAACTATTGTTCGTTGTTTGAAGAATCAGAATGAGAGTGTATATATAGCACTTAGTGAGGTAAAAAAAATAAGGTAAAAATAATTTAGAGTTCATAAATAATGCGAGTAAATATAATCAATCATTTAATTGGGGCTAAACCCAACTAATTTACACAAACAGAATCTGGGAAGGTCACATTAGCACAAGAAGAATCAATTACCAGCACTGATTGGGACTCAAATAAGGTAAACAAATCACTTATTGACCATAAATTAACTAATTAGTCGGAATAAGGTAAGTAATACCAATTAAAGGTCACAAATAAGGAAAGTAAGTAAAAATCCCAGAAAATAATGATTTTAACAGGAAAAAATTAATCGAACTAATAGAATCCAATCAGTATATTGGGTTGACATAAATAAACAAATAACGGAAGAAAATTGAAAAAATCAGTGCAATAATAGAACCAGCCCTAGGGTTTAAGCATATACACGGAAATCAACCAAAGCAGTAAAGAAATAATTAGATTAAACACTTGAAAGTTAGAAAACCCTTTTGAAGAAACTTAGGATGAACCCTAGTTTCAGAAAAATTAAATGGAATCGAAATAGTTAACCAAAATAGAAGATTTTCAAACACCAGATAACACTCGAATCGTTTTATATCTACAAAATCTGAACAGATTCAAGTAGTCGTAAAACTAGGGCTTTTCAAAACAACAGAGATGAAAGAAACTCGGTCAAAAACCATAGATTCGAACTAAAAATAGGAGGAAATCAGTACTCACAAACAAGAATGGCCATAGACAGGCCTGTAAAAATGTTTCGGACAAAATCAAGCTGAATCTCTTTGAGATTCTCTTAGGAATCCATGTAATCAAACAACTATAAGGCGTAGAAGGTTGGTAAGGGCCGAAAAATACACAGAAACTCCATAGACGGGGAGTTTTTCCGGTGACGGCGATTAGGGTTTAGGGAGTTACTAAGAGAGAAGGGAAGGGGTTAGGGGAAACGATGATGGCGGTAGGAAAAGGAATAAGGGGGGTTAGGATTAAAATGGTAAGAAATAACGTGGATCGTTGATCTTAGAGATCAACGACCACGATTAGGCGGGTTCTTTGGGTCGGGTAGGTATAGGATTGGGCCTGGGGTGAATTGGGCTAAGTTTTGAGGGGTTTGGGCTGGTATAATGGGGTTAGATCCGAAAATTAAAAGGGATTAAAAGGGCTAATTGTTAAATACCCAATTAATTAATAGAGTAATTTGTAAAAATAATTAACAAATTGTAAAAAATGAATTTTATGCATAAAAATGTTTTAAAATAATTATTCAATATTTTAAATATATAAAAAGTAATTTTCTGATGAAATAATGTAATAATGCATACGTGGACTATTATTGCAAAGTCATGCAAATATAACCAAAAATGAAAATGTGGCTATTTATAAAATAATTAAAGTTTAGTATGAATATAAACAGTGAAATTAAGCCATACAAAATTGTTATAAGATTATTCGTAATACAATTAATAATTATTTATATAATAAAATACTGGGATAAATTAATTAAAAATCCTAAAGAAAGCAAAAATTGTGGATAAATATTAATTGATGTTAATACATTGTTTTGAAGGTGTATATGCATTTTTTTAAAAATATTATAGGGAAAAATTGGGTATCAACACCACTCAATGAACTCAATGCAGCAAGTGCAACCTAGCTTTTCTCCGCTTGCGGGATGGATGTCATCGGTCCAATCGAACTCGCTGCTTCAAATGGGCATAGGTTCATTCTAGTGGCCATAGACTATTTCACAAAATGGTGTGAAGCCACATCTTACAAGGCTGTAACTAAACAGGTCGTTGCAAATTTTGTTCCGGATTACATTGTTTATCGATTCAGGGTACCAGAATCAATGATCACCGATAATGCCGTCAACCTTAATAGTGATGTGATGAAGGCCATGTGTGAGAGCTTCAAGATCAAGCATAATAATTCCATAACATACAGGCCACAAATGAATGGAGCTATAAAAGCCGCCTACAAGAACATCAAGAAGATATTGTGGAAAATGGTAGATAATTACAAACAATGGCACAAGAAGCTACCATTTTCTTTGCTTGGATATTGTACCACGGTTCGCACATCAACTGGGGCAACTCCCAATTTATTGGTCTACGGTACTGAAGCGGTTATTCCTGCCGAAGTAGAAATTCCTTCGCTAAGAATCATACAAGAAGTTGAGCTCAGCGATGCAGAATGGGTACAGAGTCTCTATGAACAACTGGCTCTCATTGATGGAAAGAGAATGAATGTGGTATGTCACGGTCAACTCTACCAAAATAGAATGTCCAGAGCGTTCAACAAAAAGGTCAGGCCTAGACAATTCACACCAGGGTAGTTGGTGCTAAAGCGGATCTTCCCGCATCAGGATGAATCCAAAGGAAATTTTTCACCTAATTGGTAGGGTCCCTACATGGTTCACCGAGTACTAACAGGAGGAGCACTCATACTTGCAGAAATGGACGGAGAAATTTGTTAAAAACCTATCAACTTAGACGCAGTCAAGAGATACTATGTTTAGGATTGTTTACATTCCTTCTTTTGATGTAGCTGAACTATGCTTGACCTGATTTCCTTTTAACAGGGGATACGTAGGCAACCCTGTGAGTTTGGTCACATATTAATAAAATATTTATTTTTTCCATGATCATAAACTGAGGCACAATTTTGAGGAGGACCCTCAAAATTCTAAGGCAAGTTCAGCCAGCTTCATCACATATGGGACAGTCAAAGAGTTGCATTTAAACTGTGGCAGAATTTTTAGGGGGACCCTCAAAATTCTAAAGCAAGGAGGTCGCAATGTCTCTAAAATATGTCAGAGTCATCGGTTCATCTAGATTACTTGATATTGCGTACGACTATGTTTTAAATAATGACATTCATCAAATGCACGCATGTTTTCGAAAACTTTATTTCTATAATAGCCAGATGTTACTCATGGTAACTCAAATAGGATCTTAGGGTAGGAGCAAGGATAGAACAGGAAAACAAAGAGCGAACCAACCTTCCCCCACAGAACTCACAATTTTTCTTTGGATGCAGGCACAATAAGACAACGATATCCGCAAACACATTAAGTCACTACCTTCAAGACAATAAACCATCACGCATTATTTTCTTTCATAAGTCTAAGCACTACCTTTCGTGCATGATACTAGCATTATCTCCTCTTTGCATGAGGCTAAGCACTTCCTCTTTCTTGCAAAAGGCTAAGCACTGCCTCCTTTCTTGCATAAGGCTAAGCACTGCCTTTCCTGCATGAGACTAAGCATTGTCTCCTCTCTACATGAGGCTAAGCACGACCTCATTTCTTTCATAAGGCTAAGAACTACCTTTCCTACATAAGACTAAGCATTGTCTCCTCTCTGCATGAGGCTAAGCACCGCTTCCTTTATTGCATAAGGCTAAACACTGCCTTTCCTGAGATTAAGAATTGCCTCCTCTTTGCATGAGTCTAAGCATTGCCTCCCTGCCTTTCCTACATGAGACTAAGCATTGTATCCTCTTTGCATGAGGCTAAGAACCGCCTCATTTCTTACATAAGGTTAAGCACCGCCTTTCCTACATGAGACTAAGCATTGTCTCCTCTTTACATGAGGCTAAGCATTTCCTCCCTAATTGCATTAGGCTAAGCACTGCCTTTCCTGCATGAGACTAAGTATTGTCTCCTCTTTGAATGAGGTTAAGCATTGCCTCCTCAATTGCATAAGGCTAAGCATTGCCTTTCCCTGCATGATACTAAGCATTGTCACCCTTTGCAAGAGGCTAAGCATTGCCTCCCTAATTGCATCAGGCTAAGCACTGCATTTTCCTCAAGAGTAATACTATCTCCACTACGCCATCTAAGACCAAGCATTATCCTCTGTTCACCTAGGGCTAAGCACCGCCCTCATCTTACACAAGACCAAGCCTTGTCTTGTCTTATCTTTGCATATGACTAAGCATCATATATTTGAATTTCAGGTGCGGAAGCATCGCCATTTTGTCCAAAGGCGTCATAGTCCGAAGGCATCATCCTCGTAGCTAGAAGACACCATTCCGTGGCCTGAGGATCTCTCAAAATGCACATCATCATTCAAAGGCATCATAATCCAGAGGCACCACCCTCATGGCCCGAGAATATCGTTTCATGGCCTACGAATCCTTTGTCACACGATTCATGGCCGAGGACGTCATGGTCTAAGGACGTCATCCTCACCGTCCAAAGACAACCTTCATGGTCCAAAGGGAAGTTAAATCACATTTTAATTATCTCCATAATCCATATATACTCATGTGCATCGTGTTTTACGTTTTGCAGGTTATCCAGGAAGTAACAATTCTACAAACGGGAGCAACCGTCTCTCCGATTTCCATTCATAATGTTCACATACTACAAGTATTTCAACGTAACCAACCGTCATCAATTACCCGCCTTTTACTCCGTGACCGTTCAGATACTCGCTTTGTGATATATCTGCAACGTTTCAGACTCACATTAATGGTTTCACATAAATTCATCTGATACTGTCCTACCCAAAAGAACCTTTTCCGAAACATACGACCATTCCTATAACAATTCCATCGATTTCGCTCACCGTTGGATCCAGAACTACACATGTCTTAATTCTCGTAACACCAGAGATATGTAGCCAACTCAGGAACTAGGGTTCGGCCCCCATTTTTTTCAAATTACATCACCCCTCATTTAATTCGGCCAAAATTGGTCATCAGTTTTCTTTACCCGACAACTCTTTCATCATTTCCGAGTAAAGAGGGGCAGATGTTGATACCCAATTTTTCCCTCATATTTTTTAAATAAGTATAAATACTTTTAAAACATAATTTTGAATCATTATCTAATTTACAAGATTTATGCAAGCATTTTCCATAATTTTTCATACTTTTAAAACTTCAAATTCAATTTTTTCTTGCATTTAAATTGTTCAAATATTTATTAATTATCCTTTAAATTATTTTGTGACGACTTAATCAGTCAATTTATTATTTTGCGCACATATATATGTTTCATAAAAATTTTACTTTATTTTCATATAATTATGTTTGTTGTTTTTAAGCTATTTACATAATTTTGCAATAATAGCCTATATTCTATGCATAATTACATTTTATTTTACTATTTGTGCTAAATAGAATTTTGATATTTTTGTAATGTCAAGCTAGCATTTTAAATCATTTTTACTGCACAAGTGAAGTTTTTATTATTTATTAATCTCTTTCATGAAATTAGTTTTAAAATAATTTCGCATATTTAATTTATAGCCCAATACAAGGCTATTTCCGGACCAAAATCATGCACAAACCTTTGGCCCACTCCACTTCACTCTTCAGGAGCCCAAACCAAATGCCGTTTTTACAAAACCCGATCGGTACCCATTTTATACGACCCGTCATTCATTTTTAATCCTGGCCGTTGATCTAGAGATAACCGGCCCCCATTCACCTCCTCTCTTTAACTACTCAAACCCGACCAAACCCTACCATTTCCCTTAACCCGCCGTCCCTAAATCCTCTCTACTCTCTCTTCTTCTCTAAGAAACCCTAGCTGCCTCCCCTTAATCCCTCTCCTAATCCCATTGATAATGGGATTTGACTATTATTCTCTTACCATATTTGAAACCTTTTGGTACTGGTTATCCATTTGTTCTGCTATTCTCTTGTATTGTATTCTGTTTTGGTCGGATGAAAGCCAAGGCCACTAAGACTCTGTTATTCAACCTTCTCTTGGTGCGAGCATTGCCCAGAGTTCTTTCGAAGCTCTTTGGAACTTTGACGCATTGAGATTATGGGTTCTTGTGGAATTTTGCTCTTTATTGTCTTTCGTTTAACTGGTGAAATACTGGACTTTTGCAATTTCATTCTTATGTGTTTGTGATTCGCATATGTTCTCAGTTTTGAAATTCATACACTATAGTGTTTCTGGGACTGCTCTTGTGTGCAATTTTGTTTGCTTTACCTCAGATTTAAGTCTCTTTAGCATTTAATTTCACATATTGTTGCTAGTCTGAAACATGCCTAAGCCTGATTCGAGTAATTTAGATTTCTCTTAAGTCCATTTAGCCAAGGTGTTTTGAGTTGTTTCTGTGTATGACCTTTACACTTGTTAAAATCCCTATAGTGTTTAATTCTGCTTAAAACTGTCAATTTTTGTTATTTGAATATGCTTCATCTACATAACTTGTTTCTTTAGTTAATCAGTCTATTGTGTCCAAAACCTGAATGTTTACATTTACTATCTAACATGAGGTTGTTTTCCCATTCTGTTCTGAATCTCTGTAATGGTAATCTCGCCTTTGGAGAATGTTTTAAATCTGTGTTAAGGTCCTTCTCTACCAACCATGACTAGTTCCCTATTAATATGTCCCTCAACATGTTTTTGGCTCACTTGATTCACCAGCAATTGTCATAATCTGTGTTTCCCCATCATGTCTAATGTAGTTCTAATGTGTGATGTGAAATTTACATAGCTATTTTATGACACTAGGATATATACTTAGCATAATTTGGACTTAGGTTTTCATTTGTTTAGTATTGGGCATATGTGCATGATATTCTTTGTCCATCCTGCAAACATTTTCTTTCCTTAACTAATATTTGACTGCCTATGTGCTAAGTGTTGAACCTGATTCTAAATCTATACTAAGATTACTTTTAAATCCTGTGACCTGTTCGATTATCTGCTCTATATGCTCAACTTGTCCATGTCTGTTTTAAGTTATAAGTGTATCCCCTAATTCCTGTCTCTCAACCATGGTCCGCTCTCCTTCATTTGTTACCTAGGCTCTTTTAAATTTCTCATTCTTAGTCGGCTGAAAGCCAAGGATACCTAGGCTTTACTACTGACCTCCCTAGTGTGAGCACTGCTCGGGGACCATTTGAGGCATATGTGAACTCTGACACACTAGGATATGGGTCCTTAGTCATTCCCTGAAACTTAAACTACCCTCATTCAACCCCTTTTCTTCCTATTATCTGCTGTAAATATACGTTGGTTGGTTTAAATGATGCAATGCTTGGCAATAGGGTTATATAAATTGACTTCGGGCTCCTCTATGGATTCTTGGGTTGTGTGATGAATATGGCTCCTTATTAGAAGTCTTTGTATGCTGTGTGAGAATTGTTGAAGCCCCAGACAGTGCTGGGTAATTCCTTTTGGCCTGTTATGGGCCTATTGTCATTATTTGTATAACATTTTGTAATCTCATTCATTACCGGGCCTGTAATAACTTTGTATAAACGATTGGGGTGATAGTAAAATGGGAAGTGGGTAGATTTTTAACAATTGCATGCAAAATGGGTAGATATTATGCCTATAGGATTCAGTGATTTACTTGTTATGTATGTTATTCAATCACTATGTGCATTATAAAAATCATGTCATTAGGGGAAGCGCGCACACACACACTGCCTGCTAGCAAACATGGAAAAAAATGTTGCCATTGTGTTTACTGCTACGTGCTACTAGAAAATCTTCCTATAGGAACCAATGTCACTGAATTTTATTCCAATTCGAATCATTCACTAGAAAATCTGCCTATAGGAACCAAATGTCATTGAATTTTCTTTCAATTCGCATCATTCACTAGAAACCATGCCTATAAGATTCCAATCATTCTGTTTGGTGCTATTTATCTAGAAAATATGCTTATAGGATTAAGTTATGACAATAAAATCAGCTCTAAGTGCTAAACATTAGAGATCCTACCTATAGGGTATAATTATTCGCCATAATTTGTTAATGTTAAATCGCTCAAACACTGTTTCACGTATGCTATTGTTAGAAAACATAATTTTGGGCTTTCCTCCAATAGATTTCATTGTCACTTAGTGATTCACACCTAGACACAACATCTATAGGTTAAATAACTAGAAATCTGGAATCTCAAACTAGCATTCAACAATCTTATAATTATTTGGAGATAAACAGTGCCTAGCCTTTGAAATCGCTTGTATGTTTTAATGCATATTCACATAGAAATCTAGTCTATAGGGCTTAAGGTTCTTAATCCTAAAACGACCTAACATGAAAACCTATTTCGCGTGCATTTGTTGCTTAAGTGTGGAGGCTATTTTGAGCCCTTAACCGCCATATTTGAAGTCCACTATGTGTTTTTTATGTCGCCTAGTTTTGACATTTTTTAGCAGCCTAGATGAGGTCTAGAACTGCCTAAATAGTGGTCCAAAGCCTCCTGGACCATAGGCGTGGGACGGGTAGTTCACGCATAGGGCACGATCTAGAATTGAATTAGAACGCTTTTAGGTAAATAACGTTAACCTAGTAATCGGGTAGCTGGAGATGATAGTATGTGCCTACTGAATAATATGCGTAACTCCCTACCATAAGGGAGTTGCGAATTATTATTCAAGTTTCACGGGGTGATCCTTTTGGCTAAAAAACTTAGGACCTCCCCCCCCCCCCCCCCCCTTTTCTTTCTATGTCTAGTATCATAATCGGAATAGATGTATCTATATATTCATGTTAAGACTTTTGTAATAAAATTCTTTGACCTTTGTACTCTCTTTGCTTACCTGATCACTTAGCCTAATCCACATAATTTTAAGTTCTGTCGGGACCCACAGTTGTGGACCTCGAAGAGTACCTAACATCTTTGAGGTAATTTGAGCCCTTACCCAATCTTTGGTGGAATTGACTAGTCAAACAGAGTTATTTTCACAATAGGTGCCATAAGGCACCTTAAAATCGTTAGGTGGCGAATCTTCTCTTTTAACACCCATTTAAAAGAGTTGTCACATGTCGAAACCCAATTTTGTGAGAAAAAGGAGTGCGACACCCCATGGTGACACAGTCGATCAGATGAAACCCTTCTCTAACAAATCCTTCAATAGTTCCTTTAGCTCCTTAAATCCCAAAATCAATCTCCCTGTCTGGCGGAATCCTAGGGAGCTCATCAGGAAAGACCTCCGGAAATTCATTCACAACTGGGACAGACTTGAGTTTAGGTCCCTCAGCATCGGTGTCCGTAACCCGTACCAAATGATAGATATACCCATTATTAATCATCTTCGTGGCCTTAAGGCAAGAAATAAACCTACCTTTTGGCAACACATTATCCCCCTTCCATTCAACAATTGGCTCATTTGGAAATTCAAACCTCACAGTTCTAGCTCGGCAATCAAACTTGGGAAAACATGAATAAAGCCAATATATTCACATTATTACATCAAAATCAACCATCCCCAATTCAATGAGAGCGGCCACGGTGTTCCGACCACGTACCATGACAACACAACCCCTATAAACCCGTGCGGCCATAATAGACTCGCCAACCAGAGTAGATACAGAGAACAGCTCATGAAGTTGTTCTAGTTCTATCCCAAATTCCATAGCAACATATGGGGTAACATAGGACAAAGTAGAACTGAGATCAATAAGAGCATATATATCATGAGATTGGACAGTCAATATACTTGGGACAACATCTGGAGATGCCTATGCACTCTGGCGACCACTCATAGAATAGAAATAGTTGGGTCCTCCTGAACTCTTTGCACCACCCCCCTCACGCCCTGCGGGTGCTGGAGTACCTCGAGCTGGAGGGGTGATGAAGATGTAGCAACTGCAGAACTGGATGGTTGTGTTGTGCCCCTGCCCGCACCCTGGTGGTATTAACGACACTCTTTCTTAATATGATCCCTCAATCCACACATGTAACAATGGGTAGGTCCATGTAGCAGATGCCCAAGTGCATCTTCCCACACTTGGGTCATGGGGGCCTCCGTTGCGGCTGGAATCTTCTTCCTGATTGGCCCTGCTGGTGGGGTTCCATGTTGCCCTGATTGGGCCTGAAACAACTCCCATGCTGCTTACTAGGACCTGATGGCGGTGCACTGGCTGAATACTGAGAAAAATACTAGGATGGACTTCATGACCCTCCCCTAAATGTTTATGTACCCCCACCAAATGAATCTCCAAGGTTGCCCGCAGACCGGGCCTCACTGCTACCTTCTCGCTCCATTTTTTTCTTAAACTTACAGTTCTCTATAGCTTGAGAAAATTCCACCATCTTCCTATAGTTAATATCCGAATTCAAGGAAGCTGTAGCGGCCTCATTGATAACCAAGAAGATGAGGCCCTACACAAACCGACGCACTCTAGTGTCCATAGTAGGAAACATGAGAATGGCATATTTAGACAGGCGTGTGAACTCCATGTGACACTCCCACACACTCTTACTACCCTGCTTAAGGTTCTCAAACTCTGCGGCATGGGCTTCCCTAGTCTCGGCTGGCAAGAAATGGTCAATGAAGGCGTCAGCAAACTCACTCTACTTTGCTGGAGGGCACCCCTTCTCCCGATAGTCCTCCCATAGCTCAAACCAAGAATAGGCCACCCCTTTCAAGTGGTAGGAAGCCAACTCCACTCCCTCCGTCTCAGTAGCGCGCATAACCCGGAGAGTTTTATACATCTCATCAATGAAGTCTTGGGGGTCCTCCTCGAGATTAGCACCCGTGAACACCGGAGGATCTAATTGAAGAGACATGTTCACCCTGGAACCAATAGAATCCCCTTGTTGGCTAGAATAAGTGGGTTCAACATTTAATCTCTGGGCTTGAGAATCCACTATCTGTGTCAATATTTGTATGGCTCCCCTAAGATCCCCGTCAGAAATACCATAACCGGAAGCTGGGCTGGAGGTGGAACCGGAATATCATTTGGATGAATCGTTGCACCCTCAGTAGGTGCAGGAACTAGTGTATCCTGGTCAGGTGTAGTGGAATCAGATAGTGAAGCAGTTGGGGGAATATCCTCTCCCCTCGAGTACTCGCCCGCGTTATCAAATAAAGAGTCAACTGCCACTCCTGGGGTGGCATTGGCTCCTTGGCCAATTCTTTCTTTCTTCTTAGGATGTAATGAAAGTTAAAGCAATGCACGAGTTAGAGGAGGAACAGTTTCACAATAAATTTTATCGCTCGGTCCAGAATATCACATAAGGGTATTATTCCTAAATGTCCAATTAGCCTCCAACTTATAGATGTGGTCGAAAACTTATAGAGAATTTTCACATATTTGGCATGATAACCTTCACTCAAGCATGACTTGAAATAGTTACATTTATAACACGCACACACCCCCACACTTTGATAATATCATGAAAAGATAATATAGCATGAATAAAAGCATTTGGAACGCATATTGAACATATATCTTTCAACATAAGATTACTTGGGATAACCAATTCCATAATGATCAACTCGGGTCTTACATAACTTACATGAACGTCATGGAATTCAATTATAAGAAAGGGGTTTATCCAACTTACCTCAATTGAGCTTCCTTAAACTCTCAAATGTTCTGGAATTCTTAGCGGCTTCAATCTATTTTAGAAATATAACAAGTTGAACCAAAATTAGGGAGGTGATCATGATTCTAGCTCATTTGAGCATTTTTATCAACCACTAGGTGTGCATTAAGGTTTTAAGGTCCTTTTATGAAAGTCTTCATCATCCCACAACCCATTCTTTACTATTTTTAGCTCACAATCTTCCTACACTCTTTGATAACACATCCATGCAAGATAAACAACTCCTCTGCGCAAGAATTGTCTTGCTAATTACTCATTTTTAGTTAATTCTCGAAATTAAGGGCTAGGGTATAGATTCTTACCTCTAGGATGAAGACTTGGTGAATTTTTCCTTGTTAATCTTCAATGATTTGAGAAAGAATTGATGGATAATTGGTTGAAGATCACTCCCCCACTCTAAGCACTCTCTCTCACTCTAAAAGTATTAGATTTTTGCTCAAAATGGACCATGGAATCTATTTTAACGAAGTAAGGTCGGGTTATAAAAATCCAAAAATGAAGCCCCGATACAGGATCTGCGCTCGCATGTGTGACCGCATAATGCTTCTCCGGTCGCCGAAAGAGGGCCTCCAGAACTGGGCTGGCATGCATCACTCGGTGGCCGTTATGCGACCTGCAGACCTATTATGTGGTCGCATAATGCACCGCAAAACCTCCCTCCGCAAATATTACATGGCTCGATATGCGACCAAAGTGCGGCTCACAAAATGGTTATGTGGTCGCATAATTGGCCGCGAAGATGACATAAAAAATGGACCAAATAGCTGCCTCACTTTGCGGCCATTCTGCGGCTCGCAGAGTGATTATGCGGTCGCATAATAGGCCGCAGAAATGACCAACTCTGCAAAACATTTTCCTTCAACTTCCCCGTGCACTCTAGTCAAAAAAGTATGAACAAATTTCTACTATCATTATCACCTACGCCTAACTTGGCTCCGCGAAACCCCGGTTTTTAGGAAAAATTTCAGGGGGCCTTACATCTTCGTACTTACCCTTCAACTTCACATAAATGTCTTAACGTCTCTTCTCTCTCTGAGCACTCTAAAATTCTGGAATGACCATCTGCAAATCAAATAAATGGAAAAAGTTAAGACTTAGGAACGAGTTAAGAAAAAAGTAAAAGAGCGAATAACAGCCATACTTACCTTGAGAGCAAGACCAGAAATGTTCTTTGATAGGGTACTATCATTTATCTCCTTGAGGGTCACAACCTCTATGCCGAAACGACCGAGACAGGGACCACCTCATTGGTATTTCTCAGCAAATCACGATCTATTGGGATCATGATGGTCCTTGATCCTCCCTCCATCCTCACCTCGATTTGAGTGAGTCCCTCATCAATTATCCTAAGGTCATCATGGTCCATGTCGTAACCTGACTCATCGCCCTCAATGACGTCCTTTCCTCGATCCTCGCCGACCGGAGAAGTATCCACTGCCGTCCTGGAATATGAAGCCTCCTCTTACCTCGCAGACTCGGAGTTGTCACCAAGCATCCTCTCCACGACCATCTCCCCCCCCCCCCCCCAGGACGCAAAGTCACTCCCTCGTTAGCCTCTTTCATTTATAGGGCCTCGGATTTCATTTATAGCCTCTACTTAATCGACGGAAAAGGGAATTCCCCCAACCCCTTCCTCCCCCTTCCCTCCGACGTCCACAACCCCCTCGTGTGTGGCCTCAGGTCCCCATTATAGGTACAGACTTCATCATCTTCGTCGATAAAGGAAAATGTTTGAGGAGCAGGTACATCAGTTGAGATGGGGGCGGAGGCAGAAGGTGCAATAGTCGAGACGGGGGCATAGACGGAAGGTGCGCCGCCCCTTCTCCTCCTAAACATGGGTCGGGCGCCCTATTCCTTCTTTAAGTCCCCCCTGACTGAACCTAAAAAGAAGAAGCATATGGGTTTATAATGACACAAGCCAATACAAAATACGATCACGGCCAAAAGAAAAAAATTACTTGTCAAGGGGAAGGCCGGTCTGATCTTTTGAAAGATGCTCGGTCAGTCAAGAATCCCCACGGTGTAGGGGAGAACCTACTTGATCTAGTCAGCGATACGTATCTCCAGAGGCGGAGGACGGCTAGTGGCTGCAGGGAGAGAAGAATTATTCGACCAATTTGAGAAGAACAAAGTGCTTCAAAAGGTTAAAAAAAACTCGAACACTTATGTGTATGGTTCCAGGCCTCGGGGAAACCATCGACATTAGCCACAACGGTCTCAGTGTTGACGTAGAAGTAGTCGAGCCAAAATTGCCTATTACCCTTTATCATCCATCTTTACCACCATGCATTTTCCCCCCTCGATGTCGAAGGTTAAACATCGTCCCTCTACAGAAGCTAGGTGCGAACAGATGCACCAAGTGTCGCACCGTGACCTTGACCTCGGCAAGTTCACCAAATTTTAATGAAGAAATTACACTTAGAATCACTTCGCTGGACCACATAACGTAAATTGGTCCATATTTCAAATCTTTGCCTGGCTTAGCCCAATGTGTACATGATTTGAAAAGAAATTATTGGAAGCTACCCGATTCAGTTGTTTGGACTTTGGAGTTTGTGCTTTGCCTTTTATGCTACCTTTATGTGAAAATAGTAGTTGATTGTGTGAATAAAGTTAATTTATTTAAAACCTTGGCCTATTATCTTTTGGGCTACATATTTGCAAAGTTATAATTGTATCACCTAATTGCAGTGTATGCGTGTGGATGTAAGAAAATTGAAGAATAGAAGTCCACCATTGAAGGCCATTTGAAGCTTCACTTTCAAAAATAGGATTTTTCGAGTTTGTTAGTTGTTTGGATTGAGTGTTGTTCCAATTAATTAAAAATATCAAGAGGAGTTTAAAATTTAAATTTGAAGTGATTTGGAGTAGATTTGAGCAAGATTTGAGTTAAATTTCAGAAAAGACATAAGGAAGAAGACGAAGTCAGGTTTTTGTATAATTATGTATAATCTTGTATAATAGTGTATACGAGTGTAGAAACACACTATTATACACTTTTATACACATTTATACAAGCGTCTGTATACGAACTTCTTCCACGATTTTCAGTTGCAGTTCTTGTTCAAAACCAGTCCAAATCTCCATGAAATGACTTCAAATTTTATATACAACCTCCTTATACTATTTCTAACAAGTCTAAATAAAACCCACTCCAAATTTCTCACAAAATCAAATTTAGTTAAACCCACATATTTAAGCTTGTTAAAATCTAATTTTCACCACCCAAATGGATTTTGTTTGTTGAACTAATATTTGAGCCACAGTTACTGATTCGAATATGAACTTAAATGCTTGAGGAATCCTTTTTAAAAATTAAATAGTAATATTGAGAACCTATTGGAGTTGGATGTTGAGTTTTAGCCTATTATTTTTGGGCTAGTGATTGTAAATTGAAATATGGGCTATAAAATTAAAAAGCAGGGAGCCCAATTGTTCTAATGTGAAATTTTCCCAATTTTAATAGCATTTTGATGACCTTATAAACATAAAGGGTGAGCTGAGCGGGAAAAAAACCATAATGACGGCAAAACTCCGCCACCAGCGGGCAAAGGGGGAAGAGTATGGTAAGCGGGTAGGCAAAGAGAGCACAAAACCCAGTATGGTGTACGTGCACTTCGTCCTCACCAGCGGCGATCAATTCTACATGGATGGGAAGGCCAAAGTTGGTTTGGAATTTAGCCAAGTGCTTAGACGTCATCAACGATTGAAATTTTCTGGTCATCACGTCCGGCGACCGTCAAAAATCGGCCCTAGCCTCAGGGTTGCGGGTGATGATCTCCTACACTGAAGGAAGAGCTTCATATTCTGCGACAGTGACAGCGTCCCCCCCCCCCCCCCCCCCCCCCCCCCCCCCCCCCCCATGAGCATGGAACACAACAGAAAAAGGAATGGTGTTACTCTCTTTATCAATATTAGAAATAATATTAGATATGGTTATGAAGTTTAGAAGAAGATGAGAGTGCGAAAGTAAGTTAAGGCTCAGAACAGAGTTTATGAAGAGCAATGATGGTATGAAAGGAAGTGACGTTTGAATAATGAAGAAATAATCCCTATTTATAGAGATTAAGACACCAAATCTGAAACGGTTCATCACAATTGGCGCCAGAATCGAAATGGCGGAGATAATCAATGGCCACGCACGAATCGGCGCAATTCGTCGAGAATCGGCATCGTCATGACGTCACTTTTTTCTTGGATCAGATGGTTCCAACAAATCACCCAAGAATTATAAGGGTTTGAAATACGCGGTCCACAAAGAGCCACGTCGCTTGGTTATCACAACGATCACGACCGCTGTTATCCGCTCATTGCACTCGCGCTTTAAGACGACTTCAAAAAGCGGAGGGACTAAGTGTATATGGGATTAAAATGGTCATAATTATATGCGAGTTTAATCAATAGTAAGAAAGCCTTTGAAGGCCATCACGTGTCATAAATTTGATGTCAACAAAGGATGAAGGCGAGGTCGATGACGAGCATTCCCTTTAATACAATAGTAATGGCTAGTTTTAGGAATAAGACTTTAAAGATAATATTTTAGTGAATATTCCTCCTATCTATACTATTAGGGTTTTTTGGTGGCCCATGTGCCTTTATAAATAGAAAGATATGTAGTTATAGGAGAAGATTGGACACTCATTGTAAAAAATAACGCATTGACTTTCTCTAAAGATTCTTACCTTATTATACACATACAAAATACATCTTGTCTGAGCCACCGCGCCTTTGTCATTAATTTCTAGGTTAGATACTACAATTCTTCCATTTGGTATCAACGTAAACTCCGGTAAACTCGCCATTGAGCCTCTCTTGTAGCCCTTCTCTCATCTCTCTTTCTCTCATCTCTCTTTAGCCATACCTTTTATCCAGTTGAGCTTGCTCTCTCCCTCTACTCCAGGTGCGTTCTTTAGTTCATTCACACTCTATTCAAGTCCCCTCTTCACTATTCCAACAACAACAAAAAAAGAAAAAAGAAAAAAGAAGTAGAGAATACGTTTGTCTCGTCAATTTTTTAAGAGATTTTTAAAGGCGTCTATCATATTTGGGCTTGCTATCCATGTTTGATTTTTTAGTTAACACTCAAATTCTCTCGCATAAAGGAAAGATGTCACTCGATTTTAAGTGGCGTTTGGACATAAGAATTGTAAAATTTTAAAAAAAAAAAAGAGTGAAAAAAAATTTCAAGTGAAAATGGTATTTGAAAATTAGAGTTAGGTTTGAACATGGATATAATTTTAGGTTGTTTTTGAAGTTTTGTAGTGATCTGAGTGAAAATTTTGAAAAATAACTTTTTTGAGTTATTCAAATTTTCGAGAAATTACAAAATTCATCTTCAAGTGAAAATTGGAAATTTCATGGTCAAATACTGATTTTATCAAAAAGTGAAAATTCTTCAAAAAAAAAAAAAAGTTTTTATGTCCAAACGGGCTCTAAGTATCAAATTTTTTTTTGGCCGAACGAATGATGTACTCTCCGTCTTCCTTATCCTTTGTGTTGGAAGGAGATTTAAGAACGGTCCAAGTCACAAAAATTGTCTGGCGACATGCGGCTAACGTTTTAGACAGACGGCTCATGTCCTGTAAGGTTGGTGATATTGATGCAACTATTGGTACGATGACATGAACTTAAATCAAATACAATGATGACACAATTTCTAGAGGACGTTCAAATTGATCTTTTATACCTAGTTATAACTTAAAAAGAAGAAAATGGAATTACAAAGATCTCCTGTATCTTATTTCCAATCTCTTGTTCAGTTTTTTCCCTAATCTCCGGTTGAAAGAGTCATATAATTATAGTTAAAAGAATATTCGTCGTAGATCACGAAATCGATCTTTTCAGACATAGAAAGAACATGCAAAGAGGATAATCGAATTACTTGTATAAAATTTAGTGTATAAATTTCTTACATCATTCATTAAGTTGCCCTTCAATAAGAAAAATTTTCATCACAATTATAACGAAAGAGTAAGGGATGCAGTAATATTTCATACACGCTAACTCTTAAAATTCAGAATATGCCTGTTGTATTGGACAACCCAGTGGACAAATTAAAGTATTTTGATCCATGCAGAGTCCAGGGAAGAACCACACTCCAAAGAGTATTGTAGTCCGGGGAAGAACCACACTCCAAGGGGTATTATAGTCCGGGGAAGAACCACACTCCAAGGGGTATTATGTAGACAGTCAACCCTAATACAAGCATTAGTGACTGTTTTCAAGGTCCCCTTCCAAGTGAGTGAGTGAAAATATATTTCAAATGCATGTGACACATCAGATGGGCAACTTCCCGTGCACGGCCACGCTGAATTGACACCAAGTATATGGTGGAGGACAAGCAAGCTAAGATGGAAAAATATCCAATCAAATAGTAAATCTGTTGCAAGCTATGGTAATGATTGAATGGACAAGACAGTTCCTAAGAAGTGGCTCCCCTAAATTGGGTCATTCAAGAATTTAGGACCATTATTGCCATGTGATAACATGTGCGAACATCGTATATACTTAAGAGATAAAAATACTTGGTTGCCCAAACATATATATACCCACAGTTGAGGAAGAAGTAACAGCAAACACAGCAGCTGAAGAAGATAAAAGGTGACAACAAAAATAGAGACCATGACCTGGACTCGTGGTCCTTTTGATTTGGGTGATCAACGATTGTGATGCTTTCGACTCAATTTTAACATTACAAAGCGTTTCATTTTTTCATAAGAAAAGAAAACTTTTTCTTTTTGGGTGGAAATATACAAGTACTCATTCGGGCACCTTTTAAAGGAAAAGGTGGGGTCTGTAAAATTGCATCGTGGTCCCACCATTTTTACAGTTTTAACTTTCAATTTGAGTTTACGTTATTATGAATATACACTTGGGTTCTGTTGGTTCAAGACATCGGATTACGTGGGTTATTTCGGTATACATTTTAGAATTAAATTTCAGACTTATCAGTTATGCGGAAAAGAAACAGATTAACTAAATATCGTATTAGCAATGCATTATTGTATTGGAAAAGGAAAAATCAATCAAACATTGTATTAGATGCTAGATTTTATGCAATGATTTTTTTTTAAATAATGTAGAAAATTATGCTACTTTAATATTCCCTCCGTCTCATATTATGTGTGGTGTTTCTCTTTTACACGCTCTCTTAAAAAATATTAATTAAGAAATGGATTGGACTATTCTACTCTTATTTATGTCTTAGGATATAATCTCTTTTCATTGAATATTTTTTCTATTTATGTGTTATTCCCTCTTTAATAACAATTATTACTATGGGTAAAAAAGAAAAAAGTAATCAATCTTATCTTAAACTTCTAAAATGACACATAATTTGAGACAATTATTTTTATTAACTACGATCGTTAATATGAGATGGCGGGAGTATATGGATACATCTTCTCTGACCGGCAACCAAACGACATGCGGTCAGTTGATATTAAACACTCCACTGATGACTGAGGTTTTTTAGCATTTTAAAATACGGAAAAGGGTTAAATATACCCCTTTACTTTCAAATATTATCTAAGAATACCCCTCGTTATACTATTGGGTTATCTATACACCTAACGTTATACTTTGAGTTCAAATATACCCCTCATTTTAACTTTGGGTTCAAATATAGCCCTCATTTTAACGAAGGGACACGTGTCAGCGTCCTGTTGGCCAATTCAAAATATCACCTAATTAATTAAAAAGACCCATTATCTATATCCGAAAAATAATTTTCTAAAGCAATTTTTTTTATAAAAACTGAAAACAAAACAGAAATATTTTTTTTCCACTTTTTACAAAAAAACTGATTTTTTTTTTCTAAAACAATATTTTTGTAAAAATAGAAATAAAATCCAAAAAGCAATTTTCTAAAGCAATGTTTTTGTAAAAACTGGAAAAAAAAAAAGAAATTGTGAAAACTGGATTTTTTTTTCGTTTTTTCAGTTTTTAGTAAAAATAAATTCATTTTTTTTCAGTTTTTATAAAAAAAATTGCTTTAGAAAATTGTTTTTCAATTTTGTTTTTAGTTTTTACAAAAACAATTACTTTAGAAATTATTTTTCAGTTTTTTTAAAAGCAATATTTTTCTAAAAACTGGAAAAAAATATTTTGATTTTTTCAGTTTTTAGTAAAAAACATTTAGTTTTTTTTAAGTTTTTACAAAAACATTGCTTTAGAAAATTGCTTTTTAGATTTTATTTCTATTTTTACAAAAACATTTTTTAGAAAAAAAAAATTCAGTTTTTTTGTAAAAAGTGGAAAAAAAATATTTCTGTTTTTTTTTTCAGTTTTTATAAAAAAATTTGCTTTAGAAAATTATTTTTCGGATATAGATAATGGGTCTTTTTAATTAATTAGAAGATATTTTGAATTAGCCAACAGGACGCTGACACGTGTCCCTCCGTTAAAATGAGGGGTATATTTGAACCCAAAGTATAACGTTAGGGGTATAGATAACCCAATTGTATAACGAGGGGTATTCTTAGACAATATTTGAAAGTAGAGGGATATATTTGGCCCTTTTCCGTTTAAAATAACACATACAGTACATTTCACGACAAAAAAAAAAGTTCGACTTAGAATTTAGATATTCCGTAGAGATTCATCTTTAAATTATGATATTGTAGTTACAACACTACCTTATGTTAGGATTTTGCCCTGATTTTTTTTTATCATATTGGATTTTATCTATATCTATATCTATCTATCAATTTATACTATATTAAAAGCACGAAGGTCATTAACGAAATGTCGTTCGCATTTTTTACCCTCTAAAAATAGATTTCACATTGGATAGAATTGTAATTTAAGTTATTTTCCTAATATTTAGGATTTTAAAACCAACTAAAATTTTATTGATTAAATCGTTCCCTATTTAAACTATGTATATAATCCGAATATTTAGGACACTAATTAGTTAAAAAGTTACCTTATATAGATCAAAAAATATATAACCATGATTGTTCACACGATGGTCCATATTATTATTAGTTTAGCTTCTAATCCTAATTACATATTTGTAGTCTTACCCAACTCTTCTAAAATATTTTTTAGGGAGTTGAATGAGGTTGAAATCAAAGTTAAATGAAGTAGTATGCTCAATACTACGTGTACATACATTGCTATGAAGAAATGGGGAATGCCGTTTTTAGGTCTTTTAATTTGGCCGTTTAATTATGATCACGCTTATAAACATGACAAAACAAAAATATTGATTACAAAAATTAGAAAATATAGAAGAAAATTATTTTTGTAACAATTTTGCTCATGAAAATATTTTTAAAAACAACTATAATATTCATTTTGAAATTACACAACTTTAAACGTCCCAATTAAAATATAAAAACTGATTATACAAACACAAGAAAACTAACACTAAATCCAAATTGATTGAAAAAATAAACTCTAAATATGAATTTTACATGAACTTCATATTTTACTCCTTCTACATAGTATTAACGTCTTATATCAGTTAGATGACTTCATGTTTATGCCTTTTTAGAATTAACATAAGAATATATAGTTTTTTGAAAATAAAAATATAATAATTCTAAATCTTCAAAGTTATATGATCTTGTTCAAACTAAAAGGATGCATAACTTGTAAAATTAAAGCAATAAAATTATAAATCTTAAATAAATTTTATGTTAAATATATTGACTGAGATGATTAAGAACTCATGTCGGACAAAGTTTCTTCTTTTATTGAGTTAGCAAAATAGAATCAAGAATCATCAATTTAGGAACTTCAAATTTTTTCTTTGACATATATTTCATGATTCAATCAAAATTTAATATAATTTTTTAAAAGATGTACTCAGAGACAAAAATACACGCGTAACGCGCGTATCCTTAGACTAGTATACTATATTAAAAGTACGAACGCTTTTAGCAAAATATCATTCGCCATTTTTATCCATTAAATATAGAGTTCATACTACATAAAATGGTCATTTTAAATATTTTCCTAATATTTAGGAACTAGAAATTCGTTGAGATTTGGTTATTAAATATTTCCTTCTTTAAAACTAGATACCTAAAATTTAGGATTTTAAAATTGATTAAAATTTTGCCTTAGAATAAATATATAAAAAGTCAATCATTATTTACCTTAAATAAACGTTATTGCAAAATTTATACACTTGAAGTATAGTTGATGTTTAGGACTAAGGATTGCTCCATGTAGAAGTTTCTGTCTTGATAAAAACCATCGCCTAATTATTATTTTTTAATATTTAAGACATTAAATGTACTAAAACTTTGATTCTTAAATCTTTTTTTATTTGAACTATATAGAAAATTATAATATTTAGGAGTAAGTTGATTTTCATAAGAATCATAATATTAAACATTATTATCTCACCCGAAATACCAGTAATTTACGTGACATTAGAAGTGTTTCACTTCAAGATACCAAGAGATAAAAACTTAAAGCAAATTGTACAAAAATCATACTCATGAGCTAACAATTATTTTCAGATCGCTAAAACTTTATAGATTTAAGACTGGTAACGTAAAAGTGCTAGCTATTTCGCGCTATTCTTTTTTAAGAAAATGTTAATAAAATACTTTCCAATAGTGTTGTCATTGAGTTTCGTATCTTCCCGTAATGTCGATAAATCTATCTAGCAGATAGATATTGCATGTAATCCCAAACAAATATCAAATTAGAGATGTAGTTAACTGACAACATTCATCATTTTTTCAGGAATTTGGATTTATAAAATTTTGCAACACTTTTGATAATAATATCTATGTAATTTTCTTAAAAATGTCATTGATATAAAATACACATACACACGCATTATTATGTTTTATTTGGATATTTGTTTGTTATATGCATTTTCTTTGCTCGATTTTTTTGTTGTCGATATGTTTTATTATTTAATTTGGTGGTGTATACGTACGTTTGGTTGTAGGTAGCATATTATGTTTATAAGGAATTTGCTACAATTACAAAAGGATAGAGGTCTAAAGTTTATGAGAAAAATTTAATTGAACCTGAGATGTCAAATTCAATGTATATTTTGTTGTCAATATGCTGGAGCATGTGTACGCATTTGTATCCTTAGTACTATATTAAAAGCACGAAGGCTCTTAGCTAAATATCGTTCGTCCTTTTTATCCTTTAAAAGTAGAGTTCATATTGGATAAAATTGTAATTCAACTATTTTTCTAATATTTAGGAATTTAAAAATAATAATTAAAACTTTACTTATTAAATCTTTACTTATTAACACTAGGTAAGAACTTCTAATATTTATGATTGTACATATAATCCATCCTTACGTCACAAAATATTTATTACAGAAATATTTATTATGGAAACCCCATTGGATCGGAGAGAAATTTGACCAATTTTTGGCTCCTTTCTTTTATTATAGCCGTTCAATGAAATGTTCTTTTGCTTTTTAGACTCCTATTAATATTTATTTATTATACGTAACATAGTCTCCAATAGTAAAAAGATATCTTTCCTCTTTTTTATAACCATTCAATACAGTATCTTTCTTTTTGGATTCTATTTATGATTTATTTATTAGCAAATTGAAATACAAGAAGTGTAGTTTTTTCTTATTAAATATTTTCTAAATTATGTTTTTTTTCCTTCGTACTGCTTCAAATAATTTTTAGAATATGAGAGGCTTTTTTCCAAATCTGGATAAAGTAGGAAAATAATTGAGCAAAAGAACAAAAGGAAAGTTGAAACAAAAACTGGTGACTTTATATGGTAACTATGCTAATTTTATGTATGACGCCATGTCTAATAAGGACCCAATTAGTATAAATAATCTATCTTCCTCTCGCGGTCATTATTTTATGGCTTTCGCAGCCTTTTAGGTTGTGGGGTTTTCAATTTCAAAAGCTTTGGTTCTTTGGAAGTGAAACTTGAAATCATATATAATTTTTAATGATAGACACATAAAACACGTGCAAGCATGTATACTTTCACATCAGATAAAATTGTAATTTAATTATTCTCCAAATATTTGGTATTTTAAAATCAAATAAAATTTAAATTATTAAATCTTTTCTTATTTGAACTATGTAGAAACTCATAATATTTAGAACTATTGAAATTTACTATAAATATACAACTTTGACTTTTCTAGATTCTATTTACCCATAAGAAACAACGTACTCCAAAATTTAGAAAAAGAAAAAAATTAATTTAAACTAAACTATTCAAAATGCGTAAGAAAGAAATTGTATCTACTTTTGCCTTTGAAATATGTTCGTTTGTGACAACCAAGCGGTAGCCAAAGGTCTCTAACAAATTTTATTATTAATTTAATTCCTTTGCAATATTTTTTTTAGCAAAAAAGTGTCCTAAATTTAGATAAACAATAAAATTATCTTTTTACGAAGGAACTAAGTTGTCTTTAAAGTATTTAACAATTCCTAATTTATATATTTTTTTTAAAAGACTTATATTGAGTATAGTTACAGTTTTGTCTAAAACAAATTATGAAATACACTTTGATTTACATGGTTAAAAGAAAAATAGAACATTCGTAAAATTAATATAAATAAAAAGGTAAAAGATACCGTAAAACTCCTACAATAAATAAATGAGAAAAATAGTTTTCAAGAAGGAATCACACTGTCTTTAATTTCTAAAATTTATGTTAAATAAAAGAGAAAAATATCTTTTCAAGAAGGAAACAATCGTTTGCCATTCCAAATTCTCGACAACTTTGTTACTTATCAAATAAAACTTAAGAATGGTTTATTTACCTTTTTACTTACTCCTAACATTTTGTTTTTAAAAAATGTTATGTTTTTATATTGAACATATAATTTAATTTTTTTTGGGGAAGTGTCAAGTTCATATAATTCAATGTAAGAAAAGAATATCCTTGCTTCTTCATAAAATTATAGTTGATGTGTCTTTATCACCAAAAGCAAGTATATTATAACAATATTATTTATGGATGAACATATATTTTTGTAACGTTGGTAGATCATATTACTATTCAATGATGTACTATTTCTTCAAAACATTATACATATAAAATTATAAAATTGTTTAATAATGAATAATAGATAAAACTATAGCATATTCCTAGTTCCTTAAATAATTGTGATATCCTCTTTATTGATCATTTTCTTAGAATAATACAAGCTTGGTACATTCGGCTTAACT
This sequence comes from Nicotiana undulata, assembly GCA_005239495.1. NCBI lineage: Eukaryota > Viridiplantae > Streptophyta > Magnoliopsida > Solanales > Solanaceae > Nicotiana > Nicotiana undulata. The sequence goes on along the minus strand of ML270653.1, from coordinate 6,449 downwards.
TTTTAAGTTGTTTCATATAAAGAAGTTTAAAGATTACAAATTGACTTCCATACTGTCGTGAGTAATGCTAATACAAATTAATATATTGTGTTTATTCTGAGATTTTAAATAAAATACAAAGCCCATGTATCGAAATCCAAACGTTTCTTTTCTTATAGAATTAGTTAAACAAAATTAACACATATTTTTAGAAATTTAGCTATTTCCTTTAGTTTAAATTCTATATCAAAATATTTTTAATAATATTTGTCACACCTCCTTTTTCACCCTCAGACAAATAAAAGGGTAATAAGGGAGTTTTTCCACTTTAAGTGATATTATATTATTTATTATTTCAGAGTCGCCACCCGGATTTTTGACGATGCTCCGGGACACCGTTTTGTTTTGAAAATCCCAACCCGAGGAAATTTTTGACTCTGTTTTGATTTGTCCGCGATTAGAAATCCGAGTAAGGGATTCTGTTAACCCGGGAGAAGGTGTTAGGCATTCTCGGGTTCCGTGGTTCTAGCACGGTCGCTTAACTATTATTATTTAGCCTAATTGTCTGATTATGCATTATTGCCTATTATGTATTTAGCCTTTTTAAATTTTAGCCGCTTTTGATATTTATGGACTTATCTTGAAACAAGTCACGAGGACGTGCATTTTTTATGCTTTTGGACATGCTATAATTACGCCACATGAAATGCACCCGCAATTATAACATGAGATTTTATTATAATTTGAAGTTGAAGTCGGGGACATGAGTTGTCGCACCCGAGTGTAGATTACGTAATCAGGACTATGGTCGTGACAGTTTTACAATGCCTATTTGAGGCGTTGTTCAATTATCTTTTGTGTTTTCTATTCGAAGGAGTATTTTAGTTTTAAGATCAATTAGGACGTTATGGATTTATCTTGGACTTACGATGGCGTACACTCGTTGTTTTTGAGCACATGGCAAACACATCACATGAAATGCATGCGTGGTCGCTATATGCGTTTTATTAGTTGTTTGAAGTTGAGGGTCGGGGGCATGAGTTGCCACTTCCGAGTGTAGTTTATGGTAATTTGAGATAACAATTGATATTTACCCAATTTTTTAAACTAAAGGTATCACTCTACCTAGAGGATTGCTTAAATGAGGTTTGCTAACCTAAAAGATAACATGTTTTGGGCTATGGCCATATTTTAGCCCCTTGATTGTTTAACTCTTTTGGCCAACCTTATTTATGACTAATTATCAAGAAGGAATTTATACTAACATCATTAGAGATAAATATAAACAAAAAAAAAATTTGCACTTAATGAAGACAATCAGAAAGAAACCTGCATTTTTAATGTCATTTTTTAGTTGTCATAAGGACGTTGTTTGGAGAAAAATCACATTCATATGCATTTAAAGACTTGCAAAAATGAGCACAAGTGAATCACGAGATTTTTGAGGATGCAGATTGTCAAAAAAAATATGAAAACTTGGCGTTTTGAATTTGTAGTCTAGAACTAATTTACAGTTTTCTCTATCCGTTTAACCGTGAAATACATATTACTGGAATTGGAATCCATTTCTAAAGAATATGTCGTATACGTTGGTTTCAGAAAGCTTGTGAGGTGAGAAATGAATTAGGCGTAATTGACTAACTCTGCTTTATATTGATGATAACTAAAATCAGGGATAGCCATTTTCAAATCAGTAAGTGTTTATGAAATCTTATATATGCCAGCTTAAGTATACCTTTAATTTTCCTACTGTTATCATGCTATTTTAGAGACAGGGGAAAAGAATTATAAATTCACTAAAGCCCTTTTTCGAAAATCAGTACGAATATTAGGCAGAATTTAAATGCACAGTCCAGTCTTAATTTACATAACAATGAGAGTTAAAAAATACAGGGGGGAATTATAACTTGACTGCCGCTATACACTTTCCAGAATAAAAGAAACTAAAAATAAAGATTCTAACTAATTTGCTGACTCGAAACTCCCTTGAGGCCATACGTTTGAGCCTTCTTTTGCAATCTGTAAAACATCCGAATAAATTGAGTGTTATGCAACTACCAGAACCAAACTGACCATGAAGAGGTCAGTTTTAATCCTGATGATGCCTATGTTAAGCTATACTAGAAAAAGCAGAATTGTTTATGCACTCTTTTGGGATAAACTTGACCATGAATGAGTCAGGTTTTAGTCTCATAATGCCATATAAACCTAAGTCTAAAGCTATATGGAGACTTGTTTATTGAGTCTCTTTAATGAAAATGAGAACATCTTTTAACATTAATCTAAGGTTATAAGTCCAACTCTTTACTAGTTGGATAGTACTGAGGATATGCCTTTGAGCATTGTCAAGAAATGAATCTAGCCATGGGGGGTGGGGGGGTGGGGGGCTGGATTCAATCTTTAATGATGCTCCTAGAAGAACAAGGTTTATTCATACCTTTCATGGACTGAATCTGACCATAAAAGGGGTCAGATTCAGCTCCATATATCTCTTTTTTTTGTCCTTTTTGACAATTATACCATAATTTTAATTTTTTTTTAGGCTTTTATAGAGACAGAATCAGATCATTTTTGGAGATTCTGATTCTTCACTCTAGGAAGCCTTTTGATTACTTATTTTTACACCCTAAGAGGGATAACTTCAGGGACATGAGCTACTGTTTAGGCACTTAATATGGGGTGAGTTTGACTATCCATGAGTCAAACTCATCTACCGTAGTGCCAATATTCTAAACTCTCTAGAGACTTGCTTGTTAAATCCCTTCATTGATTAAGGAGACTCAACCAAAAGCGTATTCTTTGCACCCTTGAGGAAAAGAATCTGACCATAAAGAGGTCAGATTCAACATCCTAATGCAGTTTGTTCTACTATTGGATTAACACAAACTAATACCTAACAATGCTTAATGCATTCTAAACACCTTAAAAAGCAAACAGAATAAATCTACAACATATATTCAAGTTCCTTAACATCATGTTAACTAATACTACTTTATACTTATAAACCAAGAACAAAGAAGAAGATTCAGCATACATAATCCCAAAATACAACAAGAATCAAGCATTTCAGCACCAAAACAACACAAGTTTTTGAATTGAATAATTTCATTTGAAGTCCTTGGTTACATACCTCTTTTGAAAGAAAAATAACAGGGATCTTAACCAAATAAAGGTCGGGTAATCAGCAAAGCAGCAAAAGAAAGAAGGTCTCAACTGTAATGAAGGCAGAAAACAACCCAGAAAACAGCAAACCAAACAGCCCAGAACTTGAATACTAGAACCAAGTGTTTTGAAATTAGAAGAAGAGAATGGAACCAAGCTGAGAAGACTCCACCAAGGCTTGATGAATTCTTAAAGATAATCAAACCTTTTCAACCATATTCTTCTTTAAAAATTTTTGTTGTTGTTTATGAATGAATGAAAAATATTCTGATTTTTCTCTATTTTTTTTCCAGAATGTTTTAGCATCTAAGAGAGAGTGTTTTTCAGAGTGTCCAAAATCCTCCCTAGACTAAAGGGAGGGGGTCTATTTATAGGATATTTGAGAATGGGATATCCTTTGAAATATTCCCAATCCAAAAGCTGAAAATAGTACATAGGGCAGCTGTCAACCTTATCTTTGGGACATCTGCCCCTATTCTAGAACCTTCCTCTTTAGAAAATACCCTTTTACCCTTAAAAAATCTGACTTCCTAATCTACAATACCTAATATACCCCTTGGAGTCCCTGAATTTACCATTGGGTAATGAAGGTTACTCACTTGGGTTATTATTTAACTTTGGTTAGTTAACCCTAGTTATGTTCTTTAGTTAACTATTAGTTGTTCTTAACCAGGGTTGAATTAACTAGTTAAAGGTTAATTGATTAAGTCAATTTAGTTAACTTAGGTCAAACTGATTCAGTCTAATTTATTACTAAAATCAGAGATTTAACTAATTATTAAGCCTAGGTTAAATGATTTGTTTTAGTTAATTAATCCTAAACTAATTATCTTGGACAGATTTTAGGACTTAGTTAATTGTTCAACCTAGGTTAACCTAGTTAAACAAGTTACTTTTTTAGGAAGTTATTATTAACTAAATTAATCTTGATCAATCTAGGTCAATCCATGACCATACACTGGTTTAGAACTAAGTATTAGCCTAATTAATCGATTAACCTGATTTTAAAGTATTCAAGTGGATTACTAAGCAATTAATCAATGCAAATACTCATGTCTAAGGAAAAAGAACAGTAAATTCTAATAAGCTAACATGCTCATTAACATGACATATTGACAAATTGCTTGATCAATACAAGGCAGAAGATTGAAGACATAATGCACATAGTGATGAATCCAACTAACAATAAACATGATCGTCGAGAAACATTATTACTAATTACTGGGCAGAATTAAACAGAACAGGCTCATCATAGATAATTCATGAATAACGAGAGAACAAAGAAAGAAAAATATAAACCTAATCAGAACAGTGATGAATGATTCATAGCTTTAAGAACAAACAGGGACGAAATAATAAGAAAAAAGGAAAAACTGAACTTAAACAAAGGAATCAGTGATTTAAACACGATTTTCGTTGTAACAGAGCATAAAAACAGTAAAGAGGAGAGGAGATACCCATTTAAGGGATTTGGCCGGAAAAATCGAAGGTTGCCGGACCTTGGCCGGATTCCGGCAGGGTTTAAAAATGATCCAAACCTGCATGAATCGATAGCTCTCATCAAGATCTATCGACTCATGCAGGTGTGAGCCATTGGAGGTCTTCAAATCATCTTGTGGAAGAAAGCTAGGGTTTCGGGTTTTCAGATTTTAAATTGGGTGATTTTGGTGGGATTTTGGTGAAATCAATGAAGGGAGGTGACTGAGGAGGCCATGAGGGTCATCTGGTACGAATTTGGGGTCGATTGGAGAAGCTCCGCCGCCGGTGGCGATTTCCGGCCGGCGGAGCACGACGGAGGAAGGGTGGTTGAACGGCGGAGGATGGTCGGTCTCTAAAGGGAGGTGAGAGACGAGTGGGGAAAGGGTATTAGACTTAGGTAAATGAGGGGGTGGGGGGGGGGTATTTGGAACACTTTTATTCTAATCTATTAACTAGTTCCCAACCGTTGGATCTTGGAAGATCAACGGCTGGGATTGATTCATTAATCCAAACAGGGATGGCCGGGTTATGGGGTCTATTGGGTTGGGTGTAATGGGGTGTGTATAGAGACGGGTTCTTGGGCCAGGGTGGTTTGAGCCCAAGTCCGAAATTAGTTCTTTTAGTTAATTAACCCAATTAATTAAACTCAAACCTAATTAATTCCAAAAAATGTAATAATTAATTATAAACCTTATTTTTTCATCTAATTACAGATTAATTGAGAATAAAATAACTAATTTTATATTCCTAATTAAATCTATGATGTATTGGATAAAATGATTAATTTTAGTAATTAGTTGTTAAAACTACATTACGTCAAATAACCATTATCCGTCTATTTTTAGTTTAAATTAATTACAAATAATGCTTTCATAATTCTTTGATAATGGCGATGCAATTTTAATAATTTTTAAAGATGAATCATGAATATGCAAATGCAAACAATTCACAATTAATCATTAAAATTCAACAAAAATTCATGAAACCAATTAATTTATTGAGATTTTTATAGGATGATATGGTAAGTAAAAATCATGTGCTCACAATATTTATGTAATTGGGTACACATGCAATGCGCGTACCCTAAGTGTTACACCACATGTTTTCGTACGTGAGAGTACATCGTAAGTCAATTGAGTAAGCTAAAAAAAATAAGATTATATTTGATGGAATATATAGTAAGTTAATAATGTTACCTTGGAGGTTACAAATATTTAAGATCTTGAATAACGACTACCAACAGGATTGGAAAGCATAGAAAC
>MDKH01230069.1:0-10766 GCA_005239495.1 Nicotiana undulata | reverse complement strand
TCCAAAAACCAAAATTGGCTGCTTCCCTTCACTTGTACCTTCAAAAGAAAATTAGGGGTTAGTACCCAAACTAGTTTGGGTCCTTTTTCATGAGAGAATGGATGAATCAAATTTTTTCTGGCCCAATTTGGTAGCCAGTTTTTCTTTTTAATGAATCTCTCATTTTTCTGACTGGCCTTTTCTTTTGCAGAACACTCATATTTAGAGTGGCCAGTCTTCCCCCAATGGGTGCAAATTTTATTTTCAGGGAGAGTGAGATACTTGCTTTTGGGATCCCACTCAGGCAATTGACTCCCAAAACCAAGCCCTCTCCGGTTGCTACTATGATTCTCTTGGAGCCATATTAAAGCATCAGAAGACTTATTCCACTTACGTGTTCTATCAAATTCATGTTTGACTTTGCCAAGTTCTTCTTTAAGAGATCTTATCTGCTCATCTTTGGCATACATTTTATCTTTCAGTTTACCTAAGTCTTCTTCTAACTTAGCATGAGAGTGATCAACTACCTTTTTACTGGATCCTAGTCTTAACTTTAAATTTTCAGATTTTAGTTCTAGAATCTCAGTTTCGAGTGGTTGAACCTGGTTCATCAAGACAGTGTTTTTCTTTTCAGATTCACTGACCCTTATTTCCAGGTCCATGCATTTTGCTCCTAGCATTGCACACTCTTTATATAGTTGATCTTTCTCTTTAGTTGTCTCCTCAGAATCATCAATGAAGTCAAGTAGCAACTCAGAGAGTTTCTCCTTAGATAGAAACTTTATTTTTGTTTTAAGATGTGAGATACTTACCTGTGGTTATTCATAAGTCTCCTCATAAGATTCTTCAATTGCCATTAGATCTTGATCTTCTGTCTCACCATCTTCTGATTCTTCATCTGAACTTTCCCCCCAAGCAGCAACCATAGCCTTTGTAGTAGTTTTCTTGGGTTGGACCAGTTCCTTCTTCCTGTTCTTTATTTCATATCTCTCCTTCCTCCATTATACTTCCCATTGGGGGAATTTCTTGATGAGATGATCAGTTTTTCCACACTTGTAGCATCCCTCATTAGCTGGCCTTTCAGGAGCCTTTGCCTTGTTGAAGTTTCCCCCTCTAGAGATGCCTTTCTTCCTCATGAGAAAGTTTCTGAATTCTTTGGTGATCATGGCCATCTCATCATCCTCCAGATCTGCTCCCTCTGTGATCCTTAGTGCTAGACTTCTTTCTTTCTTTGGGGCATCCATTTTCATGGTCTGCCTTCTGAGTTCATAAGCAGTAAGGTTGCCAATCAACTCATCTAGTCTAAGGGTTGCCATATTTTTGGATTCCTGAATGGCAGTTATCTTGCTTTCCCAGGAGATAGGCAGAACCCTTGTCAAAATCTTCTCAACCTTGTCTTCTTCAAGGATGACTCTTCCAAGAGACTTGAGTTCATTAGTCAAGATTGTGAACCTTGTGTACATCTCCTGAATTGTTTATCCTTCCTTCATAGTGATGTTTTCATACTGAGAGTATAACAATGTACCTCTAGACCTCTTCACTTGAGTTGTTCCTTCATGAGCCACTTGTAGAGTATCCCAGATTTCCTTGGCAGTGGTGCAGCTTTGGATTCTGTTGTATTCATCCGGGCCTAGTCCACACACTAGCCACTTCTTGGCCTTGGCATTTTTCTCCCATTTCTTTAGATCCTCAGCTGTGCGGTCAGCCCTAGTCTTAGGCACATCTACTCCTTCAGCAGTTTTCTTCATTGTTGCAAGTGATCCATCAGTGACTATGTCCCAGAGTTCATAGTCCTCTACAATAAGGTGATCCTTCATTCTATTCTTCCACCAAGAATAGTACTGGCCGTTGAAGAGTGGTGGCCTTGCACTTGATTGACCTTCCAAGTTCCCAGGTGGTGCACTCATCTTGATATTTTCCTAGGTGTTAGCCTCTTCAAGGATAACCCGCTCTGATACTTATTGATGTTTTAGACTTCAATACTACACAATATTACAAGTTAATTGTGCAGTACCCAATTTTTGAGTGCTGTCTAATAAGAAGAACCTGGTTCTTCTTAGTATACTACCTACTACTATTTGCAGAATAATTAAGCAGTAATAGTAAAGACACATGGATTTTTACGTGGAAAACACCTGGCTCAAAAGGTGAAAAAACCACGACCTACTCCTCAGTAGGATTTGCTCAAACTCTTCACTAAAACTCTGAGCCAAAACGGACTTACAAAATAAACTCTTTTGTAATCCTAGGACTAACTCTAATCCTCTTTGTATCAACTAGCCTCTAGCTAATTTCTACAGATTTCAAGCTAACTCTAACTTGAACAATTTTTACCTATTACAATTGCTTCTATGAAAGCTGATAAGATACAATATTAAAATTCCTACTACAATCAATTAGACTTAATACACAAACAATGGAACAATTTCTTCTAGTTGAACAGTAGCCTTTGTATCGCACAACAATTCTGCTTGCAAAATATCTCTGGAACTTTTGCTTCAGAACTTCATTCACTTTTGTATTTGTGCGTCACCTCTTTCAGCAGTAATACATTGATTATTTATAGAGTCTGTTTGTTGAGTCCATGATTCAATTCTGATCCAACTCTTCCTTGGTAAACGAGTTTGATTGTAACTCAACTTCCTTCCTCTATTTTTGTTAGATGAAATAAACTTCTGTCATGTCTATCAGTTTGCAACCTTTTCGTATTAGGAGACATTCTCTTAGTTCTTTGATACTCAGCAATCACTGATATCTCCTAGACTTGTACGATTCTTGTTCCAACTGCTTCATTTAGATGTGTATGCTATGATGGGCCTAGTTCAACTTGACACCTTTTGTCAATCTTCAAAACCCATTCAGTGACATGGGCCAACAATCTTGAACTGGGAAGGGTACAAGCCAGGTAAAGGGCTCGATAAGAATCTCCAAGGAATAACAAAGCCAATAACACTCAAGAAGCACGGTACCACTTTTGGTCTGGGGTACGAGTACACTTCGAAGGAATTCAAGAATTAGTCTCCACCATGGCGCGGCCCCTACTACCCATTGGAGAAGCCAATACCCCACATACATCAGACTTTCCAGCCAGCTGACATAACATATGGTACAGACGAGGAGGAAGCGCTAGCGGCAATGAGGGATCTATTTCTGGATGATGAGGATATGGACTGCTGTGTCATTCTCGAGGAGGAGGGGGAGGAAGGCCCTTCTATACAAGTCGTGAGCAAGGGATCATATCTCAACAATTGGTCCGTCAGGACAACCAAAGCTCGTCGAGCCTCCGGATAGCAAGGCTAACGAAACAAGCATTATTTACAGTTTATTTATTTAGAAGAATTTTCTTCCTTTTCGCATTTTTAATTTCTGCAAGAAAGAGCTCCCATGTTCAAAAAATTATTTAATTTATCAAAGCATTTCCAGTTTCTTTATAAATCTTATATTTACTTGCTACTATTTTCCTCCCCATTAATTTATTTACACAACATTACTATTACTTATCTCCGATGAACCGACGACTGTGACCTGCAACGAGGCAACACAACAAACGGATTCCGAGTCAGAAGAGGATGATATACCTGAGGATATTATTAAAGAGGTCGAGAACATTGAGAATAGACCTAAGTCTAACTTGGACGAGACTGAGGTCGTCAACCTGGGAAACGCAAAGAACGTCAAAGAAACACACATCAGCATTCATCTGTCGCCGTCAGAAAGGGAGGTATATACGGAATTCTTAAGGGTATATGAGGACATATTCTCCTGGTCATATGATGACATGACTGGCCTCAGTACATCTATTGTGGCCCACAAGCTGCCTACCAATACAACATGCCACCAGTGAAGCAAAAGCTCAGGAAGTTCAAACCAGACATGAGCTTGAAAATCAAAGAAGAGGTCACCAAGCAAATCAACGTCGGGGTTCTCCGGGTGGTCAAATATCCTACATGGTTAGCCAAAATTGTGCCTGTACCAAAGAAAGATGGGAAGGTCAGAGTCTGCGTCGACTACCGGGATCTCAACCGGGCCAGTCCGAAAGACGACTTCCCCTTGCCGAACATACACATCTTAATTGACAACTGTGCCAAGCACGAGCTGCAGTCCTTTGTAGATTGTTTTGCTGGTTACTATCAGATTTGGATGGACGAGGAAGATGCTGAGAAAACGGCCTTCATTACGCCGTGGGGAGTGTATTTCTACAAGATGATGCCATTCGGTCTGAAGAATGCAGGGGCCACTTACATGAGATCCATGACTACTATATTCCATGATATAATTCACAAGGAGATCGAGGTATATTTGGACGACGTCATCATCAAATCAAAGAAAGCTGCTGATCACATGGAAGATTTGAGAAAGTTCTTCAACAGGTTAAGGAAATACAATCTGAAACTTAACCCCGCAAAGTGTGCGTTCGGGGTTCCTGCTGGAAAGCTGTTAGGATTCATTGTCAGTCGTCTAGGAATAGAGCTAGATCCATCAAAGGTCAAAGCCATCCAAGAATTGCCGCCACCAAGGAACAAGAAGGATGTTATGAGCTTTCTGGGAAAGCTCAATTATATCAGCCGGTTCATATCCTAGTCCACTCTCATTTGTGAACCGATTTTCAAAATGCTAAGAAATGATGCTGCCACCAAATGGACTGAGGATTGTCAAAAGGCCTTCCACAGAATCAAAGAGTACCTCTCAACATCACCAGTCTTGGTACCTCCAAAGCCGGGTAGACCTCTATTACTCTACCTTGCTGTGTTAGATGGAGCTTTCGGTTGCGTTCTCGGGCAACATGACAAAATAAGGAGGAAAGAGCAAGCAATTTACTACCTCAGCAAGAAGTTTACTCCGTATGAGGCTCGGTATTCTCTATTAGAATGCACCTGTTGTGCTTTGACTTGGGTCGCACAGAAGCTGAGGCATTATTTATGTGCCTACACAACGTACCTCATATCAAGGATGGATCCGCTAAAGTACATCTTTCAGAATCCCATGCCCACTGGCAAGCTAGCTAAATGGCAGCTCTTATTAAGTGAGTTCGACATCATTTACGTAACTCAGAAGGTGGTCAAGGGACAAGCATTAGCTGATCATCTTGCTGAAAATCCTGTGGACGAAGAATACGAACCATTGAAAACGTATTTCCCCGATGAAGAAGTGTCATTCGTAGGAGAGGACATCGCAGAATCCTACAATGGATGGAGGATGTTCTTTGATGGGCCTGCAATATTCAAAGGCATGGGTATTTGAGCACTCTTAATTTTAGAAACCGGTTAGCACTACCCGGTATCCGCCAAACTCAGGTTCCCTTACACCAACAACATGGCTGAATATGAGGCCTACATCCTGGGGCTCAACTTGGCCATCGACATGAATGTTCAGGAATTATTAGTAATTGGTGATTCAGACTTATTGATACACCAAGTCCAAGGAGAATGGGCAACCAAGAATTCCAAAATACTGTCATACCTACATCGTGTACAGGAATTGAGAAAGAGGTTCACAAAGATTGAATTTCGGCATGTTCCCAGAATCCAGAATGAGTTCACCGATGCATTGGCTACCTTGTCATCTATGATCCAGCATCCAGACAAGAACTTCATTGATCCCATCCTAGTGGGGATCCACAATCAGCTGGCTTACTGCGCCCATGTTGAAGAGGAAGCAGAAGGAAAACCTCGGTTTCATGATATCAAGGATTACTTGGCAAAGGGAGAGTACCCAGAGCTTGCAAACGCTACTCAGAAGCGCACTCTTCGAAGGTTATCAAATAATTTCTTTCACAACGGAGGAATTCTGTACAGGAGGACTCCTGATCTGGGTTTGCTAAGATGTGTCGAAGCAAAGGAAGCAACAAAGTTGTTGGAGGAAATACATGCTGGTACATGCGGTCCTCATATGAACGGGTTTGTTCTAGCAAAGAAGATACTTCGGGCTGGTTATTCCTAGATGACCATGCAAACTGACTGCATCCAGTATGTCCGCAAATGACACCGATGTCAGATACATGGGGATATGATAAAGGTACCTCCCAGTGAGCTGAATGCAACAAGTTCACCCTGGCCGTTCGCCGCTTGGGGCATGGATGTTATTGGACCAATCGAGCTTGCAGCCTCCAATGGACACAGGTTTATTCTGGTTTCCATTGACTATTTCACCAAATGGGTCGTAGCAGCATCTTACAAAGCAGTTACTAAGACGGTCATGGCCGACTTTGTCCGCGACCGCATTGTTTGTCGGTTCGGAGTTCCAAAGTCGATCATCACCGACAATGGTTCCAACCTAAACAGTTATTTGATGAAAGCAATGTGTGAAACCTTCAAGATCAAACACAAGAATTCTACAGCATACATACCTCAAATAAATGGAGTCGTTTAGGTTGCCAACAAGAACATCAAGAAGATATTGAGAAAGATGACAGAGAAGCACAAGTAGTGGCACGAGAAGCTGTCATTCGCCCTACTGGGATACCGCACCACGGTTCGCACATCAACTGGGGCAACTACTTATATGTTGGTATACGGCACAAAGGCTATTATTCCCGCCGAGGTTGAAATTCCATCTCTGAGAATCATACAAAAAGTTGAGCTCAACAACACAGAATGGGTAAGAAGCCATTATGAGCAATTGGCCCTCATAAACGAAAAGAGAATGAACACAGTTTGTCATGGTCAGCTATATCAGAAGACAATGACCAGAGCCTTCAAGAAGAAAGTCAAACCAAGACGATTCACACCGGGGCAGCTAGTGTTAAAGAAAATCTTTCCTCATCAAGACAAAGCCAAAGGGAAGTTCTTTCCCAATTTGTAGGGCCCGTACATGGTTCACCGAGTGATGACAGGAGGAGCACTCATACTTGCAGAAATGGATGGAGAAGTTTGGCCTAAACCAATCAACTCAGATGCAGTCAAGTGCTACTATGTGTAACTCTTTATGCTTTTCTTAATGTTGTAAATTGAACCACGCCTGACCTGATTCCCATTTAAGAGGGGATACGTAGGCAGTCCTATGGGTTCGGTCACATTTTAATAAAAATTTCAGTTCCCCGCGAATGGAAATTGGGGCAGAATTTTGAGGAGGGACCTCAAAATTCCGAAGCAAGTTCAGCCGGTCTCCGCACAAGCAGCAGCCAGACATATTCACCTATCAAATTGGGGATGAATTTTGAGGAGGACCCTTAAAATTCCCGTAGCAAGAGAGGCTGCAATGTCTTGAACCGCGTCATGGTCGTCGGTTCATCCAAAGAATTCTTTTTTAAATTGTATGTTATATTTTATAATATTTACTTCCCAAAACAGCTTGTTTAGCAACGCTACCCCCATGGTACAACAAATTTAACATTATCAAGCAGATAGGCCGAGCCGAGCCAGCGGGGATAAGAACTAACCCTCCCCTTTACAGAACTCACGATTTTCCTTTGGATGCATGCACAAATACGGCGAACGCCCAAAACATCTTATTATCCCCGCAAGACGCCTGCTTCTCAAGGATAGCTCTCGAGCTCGTCGCACATGCCGACGCTTACTATTATCTCAAACAACGCTTCATTCACAACAATCATATCGCCAATATTTATCATCAGCTAAGAACTCTTACTGTCATTTTATTTTCTCGCATTGCATAAGTCTACTATTCTGCCTTCCGAGGTTAAGCTCTACCTCTATCTGCACTCGCATCTTTGCATAAGGCTACTGTCCTATCTTCCGAGGTTAAGCTCTACCTCCATCTGCATTCGCATCTTTGCATAAGCCTACTGTTCTGCCTTCCGAGGTTAAGCTCTACCTCCCCTGCATTCGCATCTTTACATAAGGCTACTGTTCTGCCTTCCGAGACTAAGCACTGTCTCCCTGCATTTTTCTCGCATTGCATAAGGCTATTATTCTGCCTTCCGAAGTTAAGCTCTACCTCCCCTGCATTCGCATCTTTGCATAAGGCTATTGTTCTGCCTTCCGAGGTTAAGCTCTACCTCCCCTGCATTTGCATCTTTGCATAAGGCTACCATTCTGCCTTCTGAGGTTAAGCTCTACCTCCCCTGCATTCGCATCTTTGCATAAGGCTACTGTTCTGCCTTCCAAGACTAAGCACTGTCTCCCTGCATTTTCTCGCATTGCATAACGCTACCATTCTGCCTTCCGAGGTTAAGCTCTACCTCCCCTGCATTTATTTCCTGCATTGCATAAGGCTACCATTCTTCCTTCCGAGGTTCTACGCTACCTCTCTTCGCATTTTACTTCATTACGCAAAGCTCCTTTCTACCTTTTCAAAGCAATCACCTTTCGTTATGTTATTTATTTACGCTTTCTTTCGGGCTAAGCTCTGCCCCTCTTTCCTTTCGCAAATCGCAAGACTAAGCTCTACCCCTCTTTCCTTTCGCAAATCGCAAGACTAAGCTTTGTCTTGTCAGCATCATACTACTGTATTCTTCACGGGCTGAAATATCGCCAACTTGTCCAAAGGCTTCATCGTTCAGAGGCACCATCTCCATGGCCCGAGAACATAATTTCATGGCCTGAGGACCTCTTTATTTCAATCAGCACATCATTATTCAAAGGCATCATGGTTCAGAGGCACCATACTTATGGCCCGAGAATATCATTTCATAGCCTGCGAATCCCGCACCAAGCGATTCATGGCCCAAGACATCATGGTCTAAGGACATCATCCTAAATTGTCCAAAGACAGCACTCATAGTCCAACGGGAACTTGCATTATATTTATATTATGCACGATATATGCTTGTTATTTATTTGCAGGTAATTCGGCCGGAACAGCCAACCAGGCAGAAGCGGACCGCTCCAGTTCTCCAAAACAACCCCGCAAGACCTTCCTACTTTTACCCTACCTCGCACCTTAAGTCCGTTTTTTTCAAACATCACCGGTATATTTCGCCGATGATTCCGGAACTACACACGACCTAATTCTCTCACGCAATCCATTCGGTCAAAATTGGCCATCATATCTTTACCCGACAACTCTTTCATCCTTCCCGGGTAAAGATGGGCAGTTGTTGATACCCAATTTTTCCTCAAATTATTTTCAAACTTGCATATAAGCTCTCAAAATTACTTTTTGCAATAATGAGTATTTTTCCATATTTTTATTTAAATTATCTCCCTGTTTATTTAATATTTCATATCTAAATAATTCATAAATTATGCTCTAAATAATTTCAAAAATACTTCCTAGCTCAGCATGTTATTTATAACATTTTCTATATATTAAAATCCAATTATTTCACAAATTATCCAATTGGGTCTTATTTAATTGCAATTACAACACTTTTGCAATTATGGCCTAATTAGATATTTTGTACTATTTTTATTCAAAAATTCATGTATTTTACACTCAATATTAGTTAATTACTGTAATTTTACCTATTTAAACTTGATTTCATCTTTTCATAATTATTAGATATTTTAACTAATTAATTACTTATTTTTATTGGGTATTTAACAGTTAGCCATAGTTATTTAAATTCTAGCCAGATTTCAACCCCATCTCAAAACCCAGTTACCCAACCCATCAGATCCTAAAATGACCCAGCCCAGTCTTAAAATCTACCCGACCCAAACCCCACTCAACCTGAGCCGTTGATCACGTGAGATCAACGACCCAGATATGTTCTTTCCATAATTAACTCTCAAGTTACCCCCCTGACCCCTCAGTCTTCGAGACTGGTCTCTCTCTATACCCGTCTCTTTCTCTCCTCCTTCTCTCTAGAACCTTCCTCAGTTCACCTTCTTCTCCGATGGAACTCAGCCCGTCTCCGGCCACCTCCTACCACTCTCCTTTCGACCACCAGCCACCTTGACGTCTCTTTCTCCGGTCTTCTTTGTCTCTGAAACCTCCATTGGTCTTTACCAGGCCCAGACATCTACTGGGGCTCCTGCTTTGGTGATTTTCCGTCCTTCTCCGGTGGGGTTTTGACACAACCATGCCACAATCACCACTACCTTTGAGCTTCACGGCAAGTTCTCCGGTTATCTCTAGTTCTCTTACGAAACCCTAACTTTTAAACTTTCCAATTTTTTCTAGATCCGTAATAGATCTATACATATTATCAGTTCTTTCCATGTTTTCTTCAAAGATTTCTCAATTTCCTAAACGATTTCTCATCTTTTTTAAAACTAGGGTTGGAAAACCTTTTTCGAAACAGTCCTCTTTTAACTTCTTAGCATTATTCTTGTGGTTTTTTACCGTGTTCTAAGTTTATTTGAGCTTTTCCTCTTGTTTGACTGATTTGTTGTTAAAAATCCCGAATTTCTTGGTTCAATCTGTGAGTCTGAGTGTATTGGCCATCTATGTTTATCTGTTTAGCATGAGTGCTTTGCTTTTGTGGATACTTTGTGATCTCTGGTGTTATTTTCTATGTGCTTGTCACTAAGGTTCCGGACTATTCCTTTCTTTTACCCGTATCATGATTCGTACCATGTTCTTATTTATGTCTTTTATATGTTATTTGTGCTTATAATATTATGAGTTGTTCTATCTTTTCGAATCCCTAAACCTTTGTGATTGGTACTGCATTGATTTTTGCGTGATGCTCTCTACTGATTCTTGAGTACCTCCTTAATTAAGACATGTTGATTTCTTGTCTTTCCTTGTTTATATTATGCCTAGCCCACCCATATGTGATATTCTCCTTGGTTGACACTGATTCACTGTGATTTCAATCTCACTCGAGATTCTTTATTTATTTCTAGAATTTCTTGCCTTATTTTTATAGGTAATTATGTCACATTAATTCATATACGCTTTCCTTAATTAGAGTATTTTGAATTTAGCCTCTATTACAT
>ML270647.1:0-34439 GCA_005239495.1 Nicotiana undulata | reverse complement strand
GGCTCGATATATATATATATATATATATATATATATATATATATATATACCGAGCCTTATAGGGCCGGAAAGCTATTTTACTTACTATATTGAGAGAATTGAGTCAATATCAACAGGTAAGCATATCTTCAGATTATCTTTGACTTCCAGCTACTTGCAGTTATTATATAATCAGTTCAGTTTTAGGTTTCAATATATTGCCTTACATACTCGGTGCATTATTCGTATTGAAGTCCCTTTTGACTGGGGATGCTGCATTCATGCCCGCATGTCCTGATAGACAGGTCGAGAGCCCTCCATGTAGGCTACCAGCTCAGCGGAAGATGTTGGTGCGCTCCATTTGCTCTGGAGTTGCTTATTCGGTCAATATAATTAGGACATGTATTGATTGCTATGGTAGGGCTCAGTCCCGACCTTTATGATACTTATGTACCCTTAGAGAGTCTTGTAGACAGATATCATGTATACAAAAACTTGTATGGCCTTGTCGGCCTATGTTTAGAGTTTATAAATAATTATGTTGGCCTATTAGGCCCGTATGTCACGAGTATATGATGATGTAATAAGAAAGATACGTTACATTGATACTCGGTTGAGTAAGGTACGGGGTGCCCGTCGCGGCCCATCAGCTTGGGTCGTGAGAAAAGGGGTATTAGAGCAGTTCTGTCCTAGGGAGTCTACAAGCCGTGTCTAGTAGAGTCTTGTTTATGGGTGTGTCGTGCACCACACTTATAAGCATGAGGCTACAGGACATTTAGGACTGTCACTCTTTCTTCTTACTCTAGATCGTGTGATAGAGCTCCGTTGTAAGAATTCAAACTCCTAGATTCAATTNTTGACCCCAAATTTTGCACACAAGTCATATTCGACATTACGGACATGCTCCAACTTCTGGAATCGCATTCCGACCTCGACATCAAAATTTCCAATTCCGGTCGGATTTCTCAAAAACCTTCAAATTCCTATCTTTAGCCAAATGACTTCAAAATGACCTACAGACCTCTGAATTCACTTCCGATCACGCTCCCAACTCCAGAATCACCATACGAAGCTATTCCCAGACTCGGAATCCCAAACAGACATCAAGAACACTAAAATGCACTTCAACCCAGACTTATGAAATTTCTTCTAAAATGCTAGCTTCTACAATTTGCGCCGAAAAGCTCCTGGGTCATCCAAAACCCGATCCAAACATACGCCTAAGTCCGAAATCATCATACAAACCTGCTAGAACCTTCGAATCCTGATTCTGAAGTCGTTTACTCAAAAATCCAATCTTAGTCAATTCTTCCAACTTAAGGCTCCCGAAATGGGAACTTTCTTTCCAAATTGACTATGAACTTCCTGAAACTCAATTATGATCATGCCTACGAGTCATAATACCTGAAATGAAGCTGCTCACGGCCTCAAACTGCCGAACAACGTGCTAAAGCTCAAAACGACCGGTCGGGTCGTTCCAATATATATAGTATTACATTATTTTCATTACCATCGAGCTATAATCGATGGGCAGGCCCCTATTGGGCGACCTCTGATCATATGGTAAATTATACCGAACCTAGTGTGGCCGAGCGCCTATGAGCGAGCCTAGTTTGTCGAGATACAGANTTAGAGTTTATAAATAATTATGTTGGCCTATTAGGCCCGTATGTCACGAGTATATGATGATGTAATAAGAAAGATACGTTACATTGATACTCGGTTGAGTAAGGTACGGGGTGCCCGTCGCGGCCCATCAGCTTGGGTCGTGAGAAAAGGGGTATTAGAGCAGTTCTGTCCTAGGGAGTCTACAAGCCGTGTCTAGTAGAGTCTTGTTTATGGGTGTGTCGTGCACCACACTTATAAGCATGAGGCTACAGGACATTTAGGACTGTCACTCTTTCTTCTTACTCTAGATCGTGTGATAGAGCTCCGTTGTAAGAATTCAAACTCCTAGATTCAATTTTTTTTCGTAACGCGATGATACCTACATCCTGAAAGACGATTGGTAAAAGACATGGTGATGGAAGAGTTGGGTCAGAGGAACTCGACTTTGCATCATGCTTATAATAAGTAAATGTGAGGTCTTCAGCAGATCATGTGTATATTGAAAGATTTAAGCCTCTTGATAAGGCGTCTTGAGGCAGGAATACCTATCCACCTTGTTGGTGAAAGACAATGAGAGATTCCGAAGATATATACAAGTCTCAACAAGTAAAAGAAGCAAGGTAAAGAAGGGTATGAGGTGTCCAGTTAATGAAGACTATCATTATTTAACATTCAGGACGGGAGATATAAACATTTTGAGTTACCTTCAACGGTAACAGAGGTATGTACAATTGGTCACGCCCATTTCAGTTATGCCCTATGGGGACTAACATGTATAGTTAGGAGAAGGTCGGGATATCAAGATCCACCTGGGGTTAGGGTAACCTAAATTGGCGAATAGATTGCGTGCGTTAGTTGACATTTTCCGAAGGATATTGCAAATGTGCTAGTAGATCTCCTTGTGAGACACCCATATGGTGCACTCTAAAATAATACAGCTAGATATGGGTACTATAAAGATGGGCACTGGAATTCTGGAAGGAATAAATATTATCTTAGTATGACTCCCGTCCCTAGTAGAGAGACAATGTGAGGCAACCCGAAGAGCCAATGGATGAAGCAAAGGGGAGCTAAAAGCAAAAGAATATATTGTTGAAGTTTTCAGAATCAAGTGATAGACAGAAATGTTAGCAGGAAATAAGAAAAGAGTTAATGAAGCATTATGAGTAAGATGTGGTACATGGATGACAACGATAGATTAAAAAAAATGAAAAATGACAGTATTACAGAGTCTATAGTCAAGTGAAGGAAGAGATGAGAGGTGACAGGCCTTAGGACAACAAAAGATCATAGGCCATACAGTCATGTCCTCATTTCGAGAAATAAGTTCACAGCTCTAACGCGATTAGCAAAAGGAAAAGTTAGGCTCCAGAATAATAGAACCAATATGGATTGGTGAATAAGATAAACTAAGCATGAATTAGGGACTGAGTGATCTGATAATAGTCGACATCACGAGAATTTCAGAGATTGCGTTCCGGCGATAATAGAATGGAGGACCGAAGAATACCCTTTAAAGGTCATTCAGGAAGACACTTCTCTAAAGCAAGCTATGTGAGTAAAGTAAGCTTAAGGGACTGTATGTGCCAATTAAACTTAGTGTCACCCTCGCGAGTAAGGAAATTTATTATCCTTGGTATAGAAGGATTACGACGAAGCGAGTAAGGGTCATCGATAATATGAAAAGACGGCAAAATTGAAGAGGTAAAACATTTATACGAGATCATCGTAGCACTAAATGTTAGTACTCCCCTAAAAGAGGGGAATATGGAGTGATGTGGCAGTCAGAATCAAGGGGTTCTAGTAATTATGGAACGACTAAGAAAGAATGCGATGAAAATGAGGAAGGGATGAAGCTGCACTCATTCAAATCCTACAGATATACTGCAATTCTAGAATATTATGCAAACACGACGTCAAGGAAAGGAAGTAAGGGTTCCTTCTTGGGATATTATTGATGAATAAGGAGCCAGTGCGAGAGGTAAGCTAAGACAAAAATAAATAATCCAAGAAAGATTATGCAGAATATTTACATGAGAATGGGCCAACGAGTAGATAGTAGTTGATTCACGAAGAGCCTAGTTATGGCTAGATAAGAGGATACACACAAATCAATAGACCGTGCAAGATAAACAAAGTGAACCCCAACATGGGGAATTCAGCCTCGCAGTAATGACATTATAATACTTGAGATATATTCATATAGGAGTTGGGAAGTTAAAAAGGTACCATATGAGTGTTACGGAAATAACAGAGAGTGCCACTAGGAAGACAGTCAAAATATCAGTTCAAAAGCAACCCTACAAGCACAAGGACGTGGAGGTAAGTAACTACGGGTAAGTATAAGCAAGGAAGGACATCAGAAGGTCCGTCGAGTATACAATATAATCAACTCATAGCTTTACAAGAGTCAGAGGGTCTTCCCTAAGTACTACAATGAAAGACTAACTAAGGAAAATAAGGAAGAAGGCTTCAACCTAAACTCATTGACCTAAAGAGGAAATGGTCTTGTAACAACAGTTTCGCAACAACATTGAACGTCCTCCATAAGAAAGAGGAACCTACCGAGGCTAATGGACGGGAAGTAAAATCAAAAGTAATACTCGAGATCATATGAAGTTGCACGAAAATTTCGGCATGCGTGGGAACTAAGACAAGCTAAGTAGGCACGCAACAAGGAGGCAGAAAGACCAACAAAAGTAATAGCTTACGTTGAAAGAAGGCTAAAATGGAACGAAAGAAGTTATTCGATCAATGATCCCCAGTTAGTTATGTTATGAACGCACATAAGAGTTTGGGGTATAAGCCATGCAGCATATATGTTGGCAATCATGCAGTCATAGAAGAAGGATTGAATTGTTAGAAGATTGTATCCTGAATATTCCATAGCGCCCATGAACGGCTAAAGTAACACCATGAGCCGTAGATAGGAAGATGGCTTAAGCGTACAAAAGGCTGATCAGAAGGAAGAGGAAACTAAAGAGTTACATCAACGAAGTAAATCAGGAATCTGATTATCGGACCCAGAAAATTATAGAAATCATGATTGAGAATATTGCAAAATTACTCTTAATATCAATGGTACAAGAGAGATAATACAACAACCATATTCTATAACAGTTGTACGATAAAGCCCGTTAGAAGGGTACCAGCCTCATAAAAAGTCAGTATGAATCTTCCACCCGATTGTGTATGCACCAGAGGTGCAGTTATTATAATAGAGCTTCAAGTTAAGTACGTGAATTATACTTATGTGGAAGGGAGGTCATGAAAGGGATAGAAGATGTGATGCGAGATTTTAAGCTAAGAAAGATGAAAATGAACAACATACACGATACTCAAACATAGGAGGTTATGAACAGTCTATACTTTGGATAAAAGGCTAAAAGTGCGGGGATTCAGTATCCAGGAATGATAACAGCGTCGTTAGTAGCGTATCTTCTGGCATATGGTCTAAGCATCGAAAGTCCTAACTAAGAGAATAAAAAGAAAGAGTTAGAGACGATGTGATGTCTCGCTTGACGTTCCCAAGAATGACATAAGCAAATCTATGACGCAAGCAAGTTAAAAGGTTACAAGTAATATAAATAGAGATGTATAGGTCGCAAGCTATAACAAAATAGATAAGTCGTTAGGATTAAGCCCATGAAAACAATCAGAGCATATGGTTTCTCTAAGTTATACAAAGCTCACTATAACCTGAATGAACTAAAAGGAGTCTAAGACTAATAACATGTAGAAGAGATGGAATGCTGCCTTGTTAATAGGTTGAGGGTGTAATTGATAGATAAAAGATGACGTTTGGGCCTTCGATTGAGTAATGATCTGACAAAGAAAAGAAAGGGACCTCATGAATTTGACAGGATTAAAATACCCACGCAAGATGAATCATATTGGGATGCTGTGAGTTACGGTTATGAAAGTATGATATCGCCCAAGGTGGATCAGTATAATCATTCAAATATCCCCGATGAAACGTGAGCCCTAGCGGAGGTGTTACATAATAGATCAAGTTATTAGTGGTAGATGGTGAATCAACAATAAATGGATAAAAGTTCAACAATATGAGATGAAATTAGACCATCAGTCTTAAGGATAAGCAAAAAGAGTTACCTGGAGTTAGTTGCAGACCTCAGTAATGATAAATCAAAGTAAGAATTATGATATAGTATGACCTACGTAGATGTGGTAAAGATTCAGGTCTATGAAATAAGATATAGCAATATTCACAAGTTCTACATGGTACCGAGAGAAAAACTTCAATATACTTGTAGATGCCCAGAGAGACATCTTATTAAGCCTTGTATATGTTTACAATGTAAGGCTTAGAGATTGGCTAAAAGTTGGAGAAAAAAAGGAGAGAAGAGTCGCATAGGAACACTTACAAGGTCAGTATCGTAGAGGTTGCATGATAGGAGGTAGAAACAGTTACGAGATTGGAAGGAATTCAATCACAAGTCATGGCGTGGAAAAAAGGCTTAAAGGGGGAAGAGGGGGATACCTTGGCCTTTAGATTTATTCAAAAGAACAGTTGCCTAAATGGAAAGGAGAATATTAAAATATTCCAAGAGCTATGGGTTATGAGAATGATAAGTGCATCATCCAACATTTGAGGGTGAATATTCCAAAGGGGGGAATGATGTTACGCACAACAACATTACGATGATGTTACGCTTCACAGTATTACATTACGATGATGTTGCACCCTGTAGTATTGTATGTTGAATTTGTCGTAAGATAATTGACATCAGTCCAAGGAAACGATTATTTGGAGATTATATGGATTATGCTATTTCAAACAAGTGATGAGTAAATACGTGAAGGTGAGAGGGAAAGTAAGTCAAAGAAAATAAATTTTCGTCCAAGTTTGGCATGTTGGGATAAAATACTGGCCAGGTGTTCATACCCGGTATTTTTTTGGACTAGTACCATACAAGGTACCATGTGACCATGATAGTATGATGTGTAAAGGATATTAAAAAATATTAGAACTTTAAGTCATTCGAGATAATTCTTAATTATGCGGGTAATTGGTTAATTACCGGATAACGAGACATTACCTAATTACCTAATAAGTGGATAAAATTAATATCCCACCCCCACCCCCATCGTGGCAAGCAACCCCCTTCCTTGTAATGACTAACTAATAAAAAAAGCAAGGTGCCACACTTTGAAAGAAAGGTGACACCAAGCATTAAATATGTAGGCCACCAAAACAATGAGGATAACACTATAAGATTCTAGGAAAAACATTCCAACAAACTTTTTCCTAACATCAGCAACGTTTTGTTCTAAAAAGCTTCATTCAAGCCTTTCATTCCATAAGTCATGGCACCTTATATCAAAGATTATGATCCATAATCTGCAATACTATAGATAGATGATTATTAGAGAATAGAAACTAATGGAAGATTGGATGCATGAATTCACACATCAAAAGGACTCCAACTTGGGTGAAATATCTTGCTCTGCGAATAGGAATGGATTGAATAACGGAAATCGAAATGCAATAGTTGTAGAAAGAGCTCTTCGTATGAAGAAGAGATTGGTACTGACTTGAGATGGTGCTTTGCTCTTAATAGGTATCTTCTGTTCTTTCCCACTCATAACAATTATAAGCAGACAATTTATTTATACACCATTTCAGTGTACAAAACTTACCGTAGAATTATAATATATATCGCTAGAGGGTAATTTAGAAGAATCTTGCAATCGACACTAGATCCAAACGTCCAAGAATGCAAGTGAAGATGCAACGGGATTTTACAATTCTAAGAGAGCACGGTGCAATCTTTTCCAAGAATATCATACGGAGTTTTTCCTACTCCAGGTATGTTAAGGCTAAATCCTTCTTTCATTTTGGCATGATATCGTAATTACACGAGTTTGATAATGAGGCATAAAGAAAGATTCATATCCCATAATTTATGTATATTTTTCTAGTCTCGCAAGTTACGTATATTTCCTAGTTTTATAAGTTATATTATTCTCTTTATCGGGACTTCATATTTATTTGAGTATTTCCTTCTTACAGTCAAAAGAGCAGAGAGTCTGTATATACAGTATTACAGTATTTTTATTACCATCGAGCTATAATCGATGGGCAGGCCCCTATTGGGAAACCTCTAATCAGATGGTAAGTTATACTGAACATACTGTGGCCGAGCGCCGATGAGCGAGCCTAGTTGGTCGAGATACAGAGCCTAGTATGGCCGAGCACCTATGAGCAAGCCTACTACGGCAGAGCAGTTATATATATATATATATACCGATCCTTATAGGGCCGGACAACTATTTTACTTACTATATTGAGAAAGTTGAGTCAGTATCTGCAGGTAAGCATATCTTCAGATTATCTTTGACTTCCAGCTACTTGCAGTTATTATATTATCAATTCAGTTTCTTTACATACTCGGTACATTATTCGTACTGACGTCCCTTTTGCCTGGGGACACTGCATTTATCATGCTCGCGAGCTCTGATAGATAGGTCGAGATCCCTCAAAGTAGGCTATCAGCTCAGCGGAAGATGTTGGTGCGCTCCATTTGCTCCGGAGTTTCTTATTCGGTCAGTATAATTAGGACATGTATTGATTGCTATGGCGGGGCTTAGTCCTAGCCTTTATGATACTTATGTACCCTTAGAGGCTTGTAGACAGATGTCATGTATACAAATACTTGTATGGACTTGTCGGCCTATGTTTAGAGTTTACAAATAATTATGTCGGCCTATTAGGCCCGTATGTCACGAGTATATGATGATGTAATAAGAAAGATATGTTACATTTATACTCGGTTGAGTAAGGTACGGGCTGCCTGTCGCGACCCATCAGTTTGGGTCGTGACACGATTCTTGGGAGATATTTCAAGGAAATAAATGGGGTAAGTGATTCTTACTTGATTTTGGCTAAATCCCATGATTTTTTCTTTAATCTCATCATCTAATTTGTGACTTGGGGTGAAAAGTTTGGGAAAAAGAGGAAGTGTTCTTGAGGTGGATTTTTGAGGTTTTGAACGAGCTTTTGTTGTCGGATTTGAGCAAATTTGGTATGTACGAACTTGTGAGAGTGTAAGGATTCTAGTTTTGTAATTTTTATCAGAATCCGAGACGTCGGCTCGAGGGTCGGGTTTGGCCAATTTCGGGATTTTTGGTTAATTTTGATAATGTTCCAATGGGCTTTGATCCTTAGCATATATTGATGATGTAAATCTGATTTTGGTTAGATTTGGAGCAATTAGAGGTCGATTTGAGAGGCAAGAGAATCGCGGATTAGTATTTGAGCCGGTTTGAGGTAAGTAACTATTATAAATCTAGACCTGAGGGTATGAAACTTCGGTATTTCATATTGTTTTGATAAATGAGGTGACGTGCATGCTAGGTGACGAGCGTGTGGGCGTGCACCCGTAGGGATTGTGATTTGGTCCGTCCCGTAGCTACTATTACGCTGCTTACTTGATTTGAAATCATATGATATACCGTATTTTAGAGATTTATACTATGTTTTGCAATGTACGCCATGTTTGGGGCCTTGTGCTGACCTGTTTGGACCCTCAAGGGTAATTTTCTACTATTCTCACACTATTTTGATAGAAAATATGAACTTAGTCATGCTTTATACTTGTTCACTATTTATTACTGTTTATCACCATGTTTTAGAATATTGAAAGATAATTTGGGTTGAGTCCTTGTGATTTGTGGTGAGTTGGGCTGAGACCTTGAGAATTATAATGAGTTGCCTGAATGGCTTGTGAGGATGACTGAGTGAGGCCTAGAGCCGGGTTTGTGAGAATAGTTAGGGATCGGGCTGCGCGCCGCAACATTTTATACATATATATGGATCGGGCTCCACGCCGGAGCGAGATATATATTAGATCGGGTTGCACGCGGTAGCGAGATATATATTGGATTGGGCTGCACACCACAATGAGATACATATCGGATTGGGCACGCTGCAGCGAGATACATATTGGATCGGGCACGCCGCAGCGAGATATATATTAGATCGGGTTGCATGCCGCAGCGATATAGCGCTTGGGCTGTAGGAGCCCCTCCCAGAGTTTGTACACCCCCAATGAGCGCAGTCGACTATTATGGATCGGGATGCACATCGCAGCGATTACTATTATGGATCGGGTTGCACGCCGCAGCGGTTACTATTATGGATCAGGATGCACACGCGCAGCGGTTGTTACATGGTACATGTTAAGTGAGAATGCTGAGTGTGAGCATTGACTAAAGAGAATATAGTCACGACTGACTGAGAGGCTTTCCCGAGAGGCTTTATTTGTGAGTGAGTGCCCGAAGAGATGATATTTTACGAAACTACTATTTCACTCTTCTTTACTCTGAGCCTTTAATGAAAATGTTGAACAAATGTTTTATATGAGTCTTTAAATGGAAAGCTGGAGATTATATGAAATATTCTGAATGTAGATTTCTAACTTGAGTCAAATTATTTCTACTGTTTCTTATTATATGGTTTTACATGATCTTTAACATGCTCGTCACTGCACTCAAGTCTTTATTTATGGTTGTTACTTACTGAGTTGGCGTACTCACGTTACTCCCTGTGTGCAGATTCAAGTGCCAGGACTGAGCGATAGCGGAGTTGTTCTCTTTGGAGCCTTTTGGAGATTTCGAGGTAGCTGCACGGCGTTTGCAGCTTCGCCTTTCCCCTTCTTACTATTATAGAGTTTATTTTCCAGACTTGTATGTTTCCTCTAGATTCTCATGACCAGTGACTCCGGGATCTTGATGTTGTATTTGACATTCGGCATAGCTTTATCTGTTTCAAAAATGATTAAATGAAACTTTTATGGATTATTAGTTTAGTAATGATATAAACGAAAGATTCTTTACGTTTTGAGTATTAAATTGGCTAGTCTAGTATCGCGATAGGCGCCATCACGGCCTGGATAGTTTTGGGGTCGTGACAGGTTCATAGGTATCGTGAGTCACAAGCTGGTTTATTAGAGTCTAGCGGATCGGTACGGAGACGTTTGTACTTATCTTCGGGAGGCTTTGGAACTGTTAGGAACAATCATACTTCTTTGATTTCCTTGTCGTGCGAGTTATTGACATCAAATTCTAAAATTCTCTATTCTATTCTTTGTCATAGATGGTGAGGACCCGTACTAGGAGATCTGATGATCAGGCACCCGAGGCCCCTACTAGAGCTGACAGAGGCTGGGGCCGAGGTAGAGGACGACCACACGATGAATCCAAAGCACCCACGCGAGCTGTAACAGATGAGCCCCCAGCAGTTCCAGCTGGAGGGTAGGCACCAGAGGTTCCTATTGTTGCACCAGCCCTCCAAGAGACTCTAGCCCAGTTCATGAGCATGTTCAGCACTTTAGCTCAAGTTGGATTGATCACACTAGCTCCCACCACATCTCAGGCCGGAGGAGGGGCACAGACTCCCGCAGCCCGTACTCCTGAACAGAGGGTCCAGGTTGGTCAGGCCCTTGAGTTTATTCTTATGCTACCGGTAGCTCCGTTCAACATGATACCAGGACAGCCGCTTCTGAGGCGAAGCAGCTTAGAATTGAGAGGTACAACAAGTACCACCCACCTACTTTCTGCGGATTAGCTTCAAATGATGCTCATGGTTTACTGGAGGAGTGTCATCGTATTCTCCGTACTATGGGCATAGCGGAGACGAGTGGGGTTTCTTTCACCACTTTCCAGCTTAGAGGAGCAGCTTATCAGTGGTGGCGTGCTTATGAGCTGAGTAGTCCGAACAAGGCAGCCTCACTCACATGGACTCAGTTCTCGGATATGTTTTTGAGAGAGTATGTTCTTCAGAGCCTCCGCATGGCGCGCGAAGTTTGAGAAGCTGCGCCAGGTTTCTGTGATGGTGTCAGAGTATGCAGTCTGTTTCAGTGAGTTGGCTCGACATGCACTGGCCTTGGTTGCCACAATTCGGGAGAGGGTTCGTCGCTTTATTGAGGGACTCCACCACAATATCAGGACTAGTATGGCCAAGGAGTTGGAGATGGATATCTCTTATCAGCAGGTCATGAGTATTGCCGGGAGAGTGAAGGGAATGCTTGCCCGGGATAGAGAGGAGAGAGAGGCCAAGAGGTTTCGAGAGACTGGTTATTATTTCGAAGCTCATGCCTCACCAGCTTGCCATGGTAGGGGTTATGTTAGTCGCCTATTCATTCAGTTCTTCTAGCTGCCAGTGGTGTTCCAGCTCCTTCCAGGCCCCATGAGCCTTATTATGCACCGCCAGTATTTAGTGTGCCTCCTGCTCAGGGTTCTATTAGCGGCCAGTCCAGCAGACTTGGCCTGAGTCAGTACAGCAACCACGTCCTCTGAGGGGTTATTTTGAGTGTGGCGACACTCGCCATATGTTGAGGGATTGCCCCAGAATTAGGAGGGGTTCACCTCCAAAGGTTTCTCAGCCACCACGTGCTCCACCGGGTCCTCCGGCCATGCTTCCAGCACCAGCTACTGCCCCACCTACTCAACCAGCTCGAGATGGAGGTCGGGGAGGTCAAAGTCGCCCTAGAGGGGAGGCCAGGCCAGGTTTTATGCTCTTCCGGCTCGTTCACAGGCAGTTGCTTCCGACTCTATCATCACAGGTATTGTTCCAGTATCTCATAAAGATGAGTCAATATTAATTGACACAAGCTCTACGTATTCATACATGTCCTCTTATTTTGCTCCACATTTGAGGGTATCTCAGGATTCTTTGAGTTCCTGTTAGTGTATCTACTCCTGTGGGATCCCCTTATTGTGGACCGCGTATATCGGTTGTGTTTGATTACTCTTAGTGGTTTTGATACCAGAGCTGATTTATTATTGCTCAACATGGTAGATTTTGATGTTATCTTAGGCATGGACCGGTTGTCGCCCAATTACACAATTCTTGATTGTCATGTTAAGACCGTGATGCTGGCTATGCTAGGCTTACCGCTATTATAGCGGAGGGGTACCTTAGAGTATACACCCCATAGAGTTATTTCATTTCTTAAGGCTCAACGAATGGTTGAGAAGGGCTGTGACATGTATTTGGCCTATGTGAGAGATGTTAGTATTGATACCCCTACAGTTGAATCAGTTTCAGTAGTGAGAGATTTCCTAGATGTGTTTCCAGCTGATCTTCCAGGCATGCCGCCCGACAAAGATAATGATTTTGGCATTGATTTGTTGCCGGGCACTCAGCCCATCTCTATTCCTCCTTACCATATGGCTCCTCCTGAGTTGAAGGAGCAATTGCAGGAGTTGCTTGATAAGGGTTTCATTCGGCCCAGTGTGTCACCTTGGGGTGCTCCGGTCTTGTTTGTGAAGAAAAATGACGGTTCTATGCGTATGTGTATTGATTACCGCCAGCTGAACAAGGTTATAGTGAAGAACAGGTATCCATTGTCTCGCATTGATGAGTTATTTTATCAGTTGCAGGGTGCCAGGCTATCATCAGTTGAAGATTCCAAGATTGACTTGCGTTCAGGCTATCATCAGTTGAAGATTCGAGAGCCAGATATCCCGAAGACCACTTTCAGGACCAGATATGGTCACTATAAGTTTCTTGTCAAATCTTTCAGGCTGACCAATGTCCCAACAACCTTTATGCATTTGATGCACAATGTATTCCGGCCTTATCTTGACTCATTCGTCATTGTTTTCATTGACGACATTCTGGTGTACTCCCGGACTCGGGAGGATCATGAGCAGCACCTGAGGACTGTGCTTCAGACTTTGAGAGAGAAGATGTTGCATGCAAAATTTTCTAAGTGTGAGTTTTGGCTAGATTCAGTTGCATTCTTGGGTCATGTAGTATCGTCACACCTCTTTTTTTCACACAACCCTATTACGTGGTTGAGTTAAAAGAGTTTTTCCAATTGAAGTGACGTTTTGAAAAGGGATTATTTATTATTTAGAGTCGCGGAATTGAGTTTTGATTTTCCAAGTCACCTTTTATTGAATCCCTTATCAAAAGGAAGATTTGACTCCTAATTCATGGTCTACGTAAACAGAAGACTGAGTAAGGAATTCTGTTGACCAAGGGGAAGGTGTAAGGCACCCCTCGAGTCTCGTGGTTCTAGCATGGTCGCTTTATTATCTCGTGTAAGGCTTAAATTAATTTTTTAGATATTCTTGTATTTTATTGATTATTTATAACCGCTTAATTAATTATTATATTTTATTAATTGTGTTCACCCGGATGCAGAACGCACACAAGGTAATTCTTTGAAATTAAATGTTAAACCAAGGTACAGAATGTACATATGGTTATAACAAAATTATTTTAAATCTAAAGGCATCGACACGCAGAATGCGTACACGATCTTTTAATTATTAATAATATCAATCCAAGGTTCGTGTATGAATACATGGACTAATATTTAAATTATATTTAAAGTTTATCTAGTGTTTTTAGAGTTATTTTCTAAAGTAATTTGAGATGATTGTGAAGGCCCTAGGTTATGGAAGTCATATTATTGTGGAAAACAGTGTGATTTAAAAAGTGATTACATTCAATATAGGCCAACATAATATACTATCACTTTTACTATCAACCAATATTCTTATTAAAAATGCTACAAAAACAATTCCAAACTTAATCAACTTTGGCATATGAGAGCCGAGTCACTTTCTCATTTTTATGAAGTTTTTTACAACATCAGTACTTACCAAAATTCTCATTGCTGAAGCGCTCACCAACATGTGGCATAAGAGTGTTATTATTCTCATTAGTTTTAGGCAAAAAATAAAAGGTACAACCACTATCCAACCAATCAACTAATTGAACTTTGAAACAAATTAAAGATATCATCTTAGATTATCATGACGTTTACTTGACACAAAATTAATTGTAATTTGTGATTCAAGTTATAAAATAAGCATAATAAATGAACAAATAATATGTGGTAGTTGCTGAAAATTAAAATGTCGTTTGTAGAATTGACTAGTTTAAAATTAGATTGAAATTCATGGTATGAATAAAAAAGATACGAACAGAACAAATTAGTGACTAAGATAGGGAATTAAAATGAAACCAAGGCATGGTGAACTGTGTAGAACCCGTTAATTCGTTGAAGAAACTACCACTTATAACTTAATTTTCCCATATCAAGTCAATTACTTAAAAGAAATAACTCACATAAGAGAACAAAACTATTAATAATATTAACCATACGGTATAATAAAAAAGAAGGGGGAAAAACCCAGCATGAAACACATTCAACAGAGTAATGAACCAATCATAAGCACCCATAAACGAAAATTCAATCGTACAAAATTTGAAGTTAAACCAAAACGCAATGACCCAAATTATTGAACAGCAAATAAAATATAATGAAAATGAACCTTTATATCGATGACTTGGGAACTTTAAATTATAACAGCTCAATCGGATAACTTTCAAACGGAGCCTCTCGGATTGCGGATGGAAACTCGAATCAACACCGGAAAGCTCGAACTAAATCAATGATTTCTGGTTCAGCATAAATGAACTGATAAAAGCCTACGTTTATGATTTTGTAAAGTTTTTCATGGATGTTTCTCATGAATTTTGGAAAAAGGAAGCTTCTCGCTACTCCCTTTCGTTCCCTTTGTTTTTCTTTTTAAATCCCAGGATCTGCCCCCCTTTCTTATGTGCCAAAGAATTTAAAAAGGCCTTGTCCAGAATATGGTGGTTGGGATTTTAACGTGAGGGAGTGGGGGAAGTGAGGAAATGAATGTGAGGGGGTTAGGATTTGTGGGGGAGGAGATGTGAGGGAATGAGTAGGTGACTTTGTTTTAATTATAAAGTTTACTACTAAATTCAATTAAAATATTGACACAAAAATATTAACCAACTAACTTTAGACTAAGAAAAATGTAAGAAATCTAACTATTTACATATAATTTATATAATACTAAGAAAAATACATAGCTTAGTTATCAAAATTATAATTCAAAGAAGTCATATATATATATATATATATATATATACACACACACTCTAAGAATGTAAGTATTATTTTTTTTATCAAATAAAACCTATTAAGAGTATGATAAAAGTTTAAAACATCAAGATTAGACCTAAAAGAAGTATTTACACTAAAATAATATAAAATTTGAGTGTGGTCAAAAATTAGTTGCTCACAGCATGCCCCTCTTTGCATGAAAACATGAAGAGTTTTCAGGCAACGAAAATGAACAAAGTGACTGATTTTTTGACCTCACTATTATTTAAAAAGGAAAAGGAGAGAAAAGAAGCGGTTGCGACCGAGCCTTGGTTTTAGGCAGCCTACATATCCCGGATTATAGGGGAATCATGTCACGTGTAGTTCAAGTGGAAGAAGAATAACGGAGTATGCTTAGATGGAGAGTCGAGCGAAGTTCTGTCGAGGTTCCGATCCGCGGTTCCTACTATTACATCAAAATGAAAAGAAAATTACTTACTCTTGAAATCTAAGAGTTACAAAATTTCTATCTAAATGTCATCTGGAATCTTGTCTTGATTCTTGACATGCTTCCCCCATTGACTTTAGACTGAAACTTGATGCTCTCGAGGCAACAGACCATGAAATATTCTCGTAGGCTTGTTTCTTGATCAAATGATGGGAAGATGGATCTTGACCATATGTCTCTGTATGTATTACGTCAAAACTGGTTGCGGCTTGTATTGAGATCAAATGTTTCACTTTCTCTGGAAAGAACTGAAATCTTATTTTTTCACATCCAATTTGTGCTTTGCAGAAAAACCTGCAAGCCATCACAAACAAACAAAACAAACAAATTTTTTCTGCCCCAGTTTGCACTAGAAAAATTTTGTGAGTTATTAAAAACACAATAAACTATCTTAGCTATTGCAAAATGAAGAACTGAAAGAGAAATGGGCTCTTTTTTTTGTTGCTTTTTGATAATAGGAGATGTCGTACCCTATGTTAATATGATGGAAGGCAACCAAGGGATGTAATACCCTTTGTTGGCAATAAGATGAGGCTCGTGGCACTCTAAGATGCTACTAGGGAATGTCTTACCCTATGTTGGCAAAACGTAATGTAGCCAGGGAATGTTGTACCCTGTGTTGGCAATAATATGAGGCTTGTGGCACTCTGAGATGCTATTAGGGAATGTCGTACCCTATGTTAGCAATGAGAAATACAACCAAGGGATGTAGTACCCTGTGTTGGCAATAAGGTGAGGCTCGTGGCACTCTAAGATGCTACTAGGGAATGTCGTGCTCTACGTTGGCAAAAAGTATTGCAGCCAGGGGATGTAGTACCCCGTTGTTGGCAATAAGATGAGGCTCGTGGCACTCTGAGATGCTACTGGAGAATATCGTACCCTATGTTAGCAATGAGAAATACAACCAGGGGATGTAGTACCCTGTGTTGTCAATAAGGTGAGGCTCGTGGCGCTCTGAGATGCTACTAGGGAATGTCGTACCCTATGTTGCAATAAAATGAGGCTCGTGGCGCTCTGAAACGCTACCAGAGAATGTCGTACCCTATGTTGGCAGAAAGTAATGCAGTCAGGGGATGTAGTACCCTGTGTTGGTGATAAGGTGACGCTCGTGGCGCTCTGAGATGCTACTAGGGAATGTCGTACCCTATGTTGGCAACAAGTAATTCAACAGGGGATGTAGTACCCTGAGGTGAAGATAGGGTATTCCCTATAATGAATCTAAAAATAACATGATTACATGTATATTAAAAGAAAATCAAGGATTTGAGAACTTCACTTGGTGATGTTCGTCCTTCCATGAGTTGATTCCTAAAATTGTTATGTTCTTGTTCTGAACAAAGAAAGATTCGTTAGTTTCAAAATGGTGGTAAGTTTGTGGCCTTGATTTCTTGGGTGATTTGACCTCGAGTCCGCTACCCTTGTTAGAAAAACTGACTATGTCGATGGTCGTATAAATTACCGGGAGATTCTGTCTTTACTTTCTACATATCTTCTTTCTCAACATCAAAACCTGACTATTTTGCGCCAATCACCATTTGTGTTTATGGTGCAAACAACCTTGCTCCCAAAACAACTTTTAATTGAGTAATTTTTGTTGAACCTTGAAACATTGATTAGTCCTTCAAGTCTTTTGCTCGTTAGGAAAAATTAGCCTTTGCCCATACTGTTTATGCCAGAAATTTTCTATATATAATAGGGAAATTGTAACCAATTTTGCGACCTTTTCTTTGCTTTGATTTGACAAAATTCGACTAAAGGGGACTCAAAATGTAAAGAGAGTGAAAACAAGAAGGTGAAATAATATGTATTACAACGAAATCAAGAAGCGCCCCTTTTCAGGGGGGGGGGGAGGAATAAAAAAGGACTTATCTGGAGGAATATGCTGACTTCAATGAACATGACATGCACTTTGGACTAGATGCCCGATCCATCTGAATAGTCTAATTCTCAAAATCTATTGTAAACTTCACTTTGAAACTGAGTTCTTTGTCTTAACCATGCTTGTAGTGGGATATATGAAAACCTAAATCGATCAACGATTCCCTTTGTACGTTTTCACCAATTGACCTCTCTCATTTGCCTTTCTCTCAGCTCACTATTGTCTTATAGTGCCCGTGAGGGTTTTCACCAATAAGACTCTCTCATTTTATTTCTCTCTCTTTACAATGGCTGAGGCATCACCGTAATATACCAACTTAGCATCCTCGAAATCTAATCAGAAGGTCTTAAAAGGGAAAGGTAAAAAGAACTATTCAACTGAATTACAACTTTTGGAATTATTTTGACGGAAAAACCGTCGAAAAATAAAATAAAATCATGCCCCAATTTCTTTGAATACTGGAAAATGTGGATTTTTGTTTTAGTGTGACCGAACCCCAGAGCGAGGCTACCTACGTATCCTTTCGAAATCAGGTCGGACGTAGTTTAATTAACATGAACTTGTTCTGATGATTTATTTCTTTCTTTTTTTTGATTTTTTATTAAGTATATTGGTTCCAAAAGAGGGTAAAACAAAGAAATATAAACCAGGCTTCAAAGGGATAATTAGGGTTGATCAGTGTTTGGGTTGCAAGAATGATAGCCCTTCGTCATCCCAACCTTAGAATGCTAAGTATAAATATTCTCCCGCAGAGGCATGTCAAACATAGTATCTCTTGACCGCATCTGCGTTGACGGATATATCTGCCACCTTTCCTTCTATATCTGCCAAGTGTAGAGCTCCTTTTGACAGTACTTTCCTAACGAGATAATGACCTTGCCAATTCGGGGTGAACTTTCCTTTTGCTTATTCCTGGTGTAGAAAGATACGTTTCAAAACAAGATATCCTACCTCAAATTGTCTTGGGCGCACTTTCTTGTTGTAAGCGCGTGCCATTCTTTGTTGGTATAATTGACCAAAACAAATTGCCTCCAAACGCTTTTCATCAATTAAACTCAACTGTTCCAATCAGGACTTGACCCAGACAATATCTTCGATCCTTTCTTCAACAATGATCTAGAGAGAGGGAATCTCAACTTCAGCCGGTATGACCGCTTTAGTGCCATAAACCAACTAGTAGGGCGTTGCGCCAACTGATGTACGTACAGTTGTCCGGTATCCCAAAAGAGCAAAAGGCAGTCTCCAATGCCATTGTCTAGACCCTTGGACCATCTTCCTTAGAATCTTCTTGATATTCTTGTTCGCAACTTCAACAGCTCTATTAGCTTTAGGCCGGTAAGGAGTAGAATTGTGATGCTCAATTTTAAATTGCTCACATACCTCCTTCATAAGATGACTATTCAAATTAGCAGCATTATCCGCGATAATGATTTTTGGAATACCGAAACGATAGATGATGTTGGAGAGAACAAAGTTTATTACTGCTTTCAATGTAATAGCTTCCACCCATTTGGTGAAGTAATCAATTGCAACCTAGATGATGACTATTCAAATTAGCAGCATTATCCGTGATAATGAATTTTGGATACCGAAATGATAGATGATGTTGGAGTGAACAAAGTTTATTACTGCTTTCAATGTAATAGCTTCCACCCATTTGGTGAAGTAATCAATTGCAACCTAGATGAATCTGTGTCCGTTTGAAGATTTTGTCTTGATTGGGCCAATGACGTCCATTCCCCAAGCAACAAAAGGCCAAGGAGCCGACATAGGATATAACTTTGTAGGAGGCGAGTGAATCAAATCACCGTGAATCTGACAGTGGTGGCACTTACGAACAAAACGAAAGCAATCTCGTTCCATTGTAAGCCAATAATATCCTGCCCGAAGGATTTTCTTTGCTAGAACATATCCATTCATGTGCGGACCACATACTCCCAAATTCACCTCATTCATAATCTTTGGCATCCATACATCTCAACAAATTCAAATCCGGAGTTCTTTTGTATAGGATTTCCCCACTCAAAGAGAAACCATTAGAGAGTTCCCTAATAGTTCTCTTTTGATCCCTATTAGCATGTTCCGGATATTCTCTTGTTTTCAGATACTGTATGATATCACGGTACAATGGTTCACCATCTATTTCTTCTTCAATTGTATTGCTATAACCATGTTGATCCCGAATTTGAATTTATAATGGGTCAATGTAAGTATTACCCGGATATGGAAGCATTGAGGCCAAGGTGGCCAAGGCATCAACTAATTCATTGTGAAACCTGGGAATGTATCTGAACTCGATGGACTTGAACCTTTTGCTAAGATCTTCCACACGTTGTCTATATGGAATGAGCTCGATGTCTTGAGTCTCCCAATCACCTTGAGCTTGCCGAATAAGCAAATCTGAATCTTCCATCACCAACAGATCATGCCCATTTAGGTTTGTTGCTATGTTCAGACCCATGATGCAAGCTTCATATTCTGCCGTGTTGATTGTACAAAATAAACGAAGTCGCGCCGTGGCAGGGTAATGTTGTCTAGTAGGTGATATAAGAATTGCCCAATCCTTACGCCTTTGATGTTGACAACCCCATCAAAGTATAGTTTCCAAATTTGACTGTCATCTTGGACTACTTCTTCAATTAAATTAACCTCTTCATCTGGGAAATATGTGTTCAAAGATTCATACTCATCATCAGCCGGGTTTTCTGCCAGATGATCAGCCAAAGCTTGTGCCTTCATGGCAGTACGAGTGACAAACAATATCAAGCTTTGTGAGCAGGATTTGCCACTTTGCCAATCTACCACTTGGCACCGCTTTTGAAAGATGTACTTCAGGGGATCTATTCGGGATATGAGGTAAGTTGTATATGCCAAAAGATAATGCCTAAGCTTGTGAGCGACCCAGGTTAAAGCACAACATGTCCTTTCCAAAAGAGTGTATTTGGCCTCATAAATAGTGAACTTTTTGCTCAAATAATAGATTGCTTGTTCCTTTTTGCTTGTGGCATCATGTTGACCCAAAACACAACCAAAGGAACTATCCATTACTGACAGATATAAAAACATAGGCCTACCAGGTTCCGGCGGGACCAAAACAGGGGGATTTGACAAATACTCCTTGATCTTATCAAAAGCTTCTTGGCACTCATCTGTCCACTTAATAGCGGCGTTCTTTTTCAACAACTTGAAAATGGGCTCACATATGGTTGTAAGTTGCGCAATGAACCTGCTGATGTAGTTTAACCTCCCGAGTAAACTCATGACTTCTGTTTTGTTCTTCGGGGGAGGCAACTCTCGAATGGTATTTACCTTGGAGGGATCTAACTCGATGCCTCTTCAGCTAACTATAAAATCGAAAAGCTTCCCAGAAGGAACTCCAAATGCACATTTGGCTGGATTGAGTTTGAGATTATACCTTCGTAGCCTTTCAAAGAACTTTTTCATGTCTTGCACATGATCAGCTTGTGTTCTAGACTTAATGATCACATCATCAACATACACTTCAATCTCTTTGTGCATCATGTCATGGAATATTGTAGTCATGGCTCTCATGTAAGTTGCCCCTGCATTCTTCAAACCGAATGGCATGACCCTATGATAATGAATACCCCATGGAGTTGTGAGTGTGGTCTTTTCAGCATCTTCTTCATCCATCAGAATTTGGTGATATCCGGCATAATAATCAAAATAATGGATATCATGTTTAGCACAATTGTCAATAAGGATACGAATGTTTGGCAAGGGAAAGTTGTCCTTTGGACTTGCTTTATTTAATCCCTATAGTCAACACAAACTCTGATTTTTCCATCCTTCTTTGATACTGGAACAACATTTGCTAACCATGTAGTGTATCAGACGACCCTGATCGCGTTTGCACTTAGTTGCTTCATGATTTCTTCTTTAATTTTAGCACTCACGTCTATCTTAAACTTCCTTTATTTTTTCTAGATTGGTGGAAAATTAGGATATGTGGGAAGCTTATGAACCACTAAATCGGCACTCAAACCCGGCATGTCATCATACGACCAAGCAAATACATCTCTATACTCGAACAAAACTTGAATGATGGCATCTCTCGTCTTTTGTTCAGTGTGAATACTTATCTTTGTTTCTCCGGTTTCTTCAGGACTTCCTAGATTAATTGCCTCGGTTTCATTTAGATTAGGCTTAGGCTTATTCTCAAATTGATCTAATTCCCTTTTTATTTCCTTTAAAGCCTCATTTTCATCATACTCAACTTCTTGATTCATTATTTCGAGATTAGACAGCTTTTTAAGATGCGGGGATGAATTTCGCATGCATGTCATGTTTTTAAAGCCAACATTAACGAAAATGAAAATGATAAGAAATTAACAAAATTAGGGAAATGAAAAGACAGAATTTTACTATGAAACTGGAACTTCATTTCATTGAATTTTAAAGGATAGAAGGATTAACATCAAAGCAAAGCAATCAAACTAAAATATCTGGATTACAACCCTTAAAATAATCCAAATACAGATAAAGCAACAAAACAGACTACCAAGACTCCTTCCTGATGAGAAGAGGAGTTGCTTCCCAGTTGTTGAGCGAGGTATCTGGACCAATCAGCTGAACACTTGCATGGCTGGGGCCCTCACCAACTTGAACCATATTGATCTCATAGAACATATCCTTGAGATCCTGGAAAACTTCAGAGTTGTAACACCTCTTTTTTTCACACAACCCTATTACGTGGTTGAGTAAGAAGAGTTTTCGCAATTGAAGTGACGTTTTGAAAAGGGGTTATTTATTATTTAGAGTCACCTCTTGGAATTGAGTTTTGGAGTTCCAAGTCACCTTTTATTGAATCTCTTATCAAAAGGAAAATTTGACCTCTAATTCATGGTCTATGAAAACAGAAGACTGAGTAAGGAATTCTGTTGACCGAGGGGAAGATGTAAGGTACCACTCGAGTTCCGTGGTTATAGCACAGTCGCTTTGTTGACTCATGTAAGGCTTAGATCAATCTTTTAGCTATTCTTGTATTTTATTGATTATTTATTACCGCTTAATTAATTATTATATTTTATTAATTGTGTTCACCCGGATGCAGAACGCACACAAGGTAATTCTTTGAAATTAAATGTTAAACCAAGGTACGGAATGTACACATTGTTATAACATAATTATTTTAAATCTAAAGGTATCGAGACGAGGAATGCGCACACGATCTTTTCATTATTAATCATATCAATCCAAGGTTCGGATAGAACACATGGACTAATATTTAAATTACATCTAAAAATTTTCTAGTATTTTTAGAGTTATTTTCCTAAAGTAATTTGAGATGATTGTGAAGCCCATAGGTTATGGAAGTCATATTATTGTGGAAAAGGAGTATGATTTAACAAGTGATTACATTCAATATGGCCCAACATAATCTCCTATAACTTTTACTATCAACCAATATTCTTATTAAAAATGCTACATAAAAAATTGCAAACTTAATCAACTTTGGCATATGAGAGCTGAGTCACTTTCTCATTTTTTATGAAGTTTTTGATAATATCAGTACTTACCAAAATTCTCACTGCTGAAGCGCTCACCAACATGTGACATAAGAGTGTTGTTATTCTCATTAGTTTTAGGCAAGTGATAAAAGGTACAACCACTATTCTACCAATCAACTAACTGAACTAAGAAACAAATTAAAGAGATCATCTTAGATTATCATGACGTTTACTTGACACAAAATTAATTGAAATTTGTGAGTCAAGTTATAAAAGAATCATAATAAATGAACAAGTAATAAGTGGTAGTTGCTGAAAATTAAAATGACGTTTGTAGAATTGACTAGTTTAAAATTAGATTGAAATTCATGATATGAATAAAGAGATACGAACAGAACAAATTAGTGACTAAGATAGGGAATTAAAATGAAACCAAGGCATGGTGAACTGTAGAACCCGTTAATTCGTTGAAGAAACTACCACTTATAACTTAATTTTCCCATATCAAGTCAATTACTTAAAAGAAATAACTCACATGGATAAGAGAACAAAACTATTAATAATATTAACCATACGGTATAATAAAAAAGAAGGGAAAAAAACACAGCATGAAACACATTCAACAGAGTAATGAACCAAACATAAGCACCCATAAACGAAAATTCAATCGTACAAAATTTGAAGTTAAACCAAAACGCAATGACCCAATGTATTGAACAACAAATAAAATTGAATGAAAATGAACCTTTATATTGATGACTTGGGAACTTTAAATTACAGCAATTCAATCGGATAACTTTCAAACGGAGCCTCTCGGATTGCGGACGGAAACTCGAATAGACATCGGAAAGCTCGAACTAAACCATTGATTTCTGATTCGGCATAAATTAACTGATAAAAGCCTACGTTTATGATTTTGTAAAGTTTTTCTTGGATGTTTCTCATGAATTTTGGAGAAAGGAGGCTGAAGTATTAGGGGCTTCTCGCTACTCCCTTTCGTTTCCTATGTTTTTCTTTTTAAATCCCAGGATCTGCCCCCATTTATCATGTATCAAAGAATTTAAAAAGGCCTTGTCTAGGATATGGTGGTTGGGATTTTAACGTGAGGAGTGGGGGAGGTGGGGAAATGAATGTGAGGGGGTTAGGATTTGTGGGGGAGGAGACTTGAGGGAATGGGTAGGTGACTTTGTTTTAATTATAAAGTTTACTACTATAATTTCTGCACGTTACGGGAATTTAAATATGTGTTTTAATTATATATATATATATATATATATATATATATATATATATATATATACTAAGAATATATACTCAGTTTCTATTAAGAGTAAGATAAAAGTTTAAAACATCAAGATTAGACCTAAAAGAAATATATACACTAAAACTATATAGAATTTGAGTGTGGTAAAAAAATTAGTTGTTCACAGTATCGAGTGATGGGATCAAGTCAACTCTGCACTGCCTCCACCTTCTTCTGATCTACCTTGATCCCATCACTCGATATTACCGTCGTTTCGTAGAGGGATTCTCATATTGCAGCCCCTATGACAAGACTGACCCAGAAGGGTGATCTGTTCAGGTGGACAGAAGAGTGTGAGGAGAGCTATTCGAAGCTCAAGACAGCTTTGACTACAACCCCAGTATTGGTATTGCCTACAGGTTCAAGGTCTTGATGTTTTATACTTTAATACCATACAAGAGGGGGGATGATTTGTGTGGTGTCCAATTTTTCGAGTGTTGTCTTACAAGAAGAACCTGTTTCTTCTTGGTGTTCCAACTTCTACTGTTACGGAATAATAAATGCAGTAAAGTAAAAACACAGAGATTTTTACGTGAAAAACACCTGGCTCAAAAGGTGAAAAAACCACGACCTACTCCTCAGTAGGATTTTTCCAAACTCTTCACTACAACTCTGAGCCAAACAACATTTAAAAAATAAACTCTTTTGCAAACCTAAGACTAACTTTAATCCCTTTGTAGCAAACTAGCCTCTAGCTAATTGCGACAAGCTTCAAGTTAACTCTAACTTGAATAATGTGTACCTATTAAAATTGCTTCTAAGAAAGCTGAAAGATACAATATTAAATCACCTACTACAACCAACTAGACTCGAAAGACAAACAGATGGAACTGGTTCTTCTAGCTGATCAGTAGCCTTTGTGTCGCACAAGGATTCTGCTTGCAAAATAGCTCTGGGAATTTTGCTTTCAATTCTTGTTTCACTTCTGCCTTTGTGCGATCGATTCTTCAGTAAGAATGCTTCAACATTAAATAGCGCAGTAGTTGAGATGTTCTTGTTTAGTTCTAATG
Source organism: Nicotiana undulata (assembly GCA_005239495.1). NCBI lineage: Eukaryota > Viridiplantae > Streptophyta > Magnoliopsida > Solanales > Solanaceae > Nicotiana > Nicotiana undulata. The sequence continues at coordinate 8,786 of ML270647.1, read as the reverse complement.
CAACTCTTCCTTGGTGAAAGAGTTTGTGTTTACCTCAACTTCTTCCCTTTTGTTACTGTCCTTACTGAACTCGAACTCTAACCTCTTATCAATTTGCAACCGTTTCACATTAGGAGACAACCTCTTAGTTCATGGATAATTCACAATCACGTTTATCTCATGTACATAGATGGTTCTTGTGCTAATGGAACTGTTCAAGTATGTTTTCCCTGATGGACCTGGTTCAACTGAGTAGACATTTGTCTGTGATGACCCAAAAGGTCATCCTATGTTAATTTAGCTAAATTCGTGTTCTGAGGGCCCGAAAGCCTCCGTTAATCTCACCTTGATATGCGTGCGCAGCCCAGACGTGTAGCCAGGAAGCTTTTATGTGAAAACTTGATGAAAAATGGAATTTATAATAAGTAATTGAATAAAGTTGACTTTGGTCAACATTTTTGGTAAACAGACCCGGACCCGTGATTTGACGGTCCCAGAAGGTCCGTAGAAAAATATGGGACTTGGGCGTATGCCCGAAATCGAATTGCGAGGTCCCAAGCCCGAGAAATGAATTTTTAAAGAAAATTATTTTTTGAAAAATATAAAGGTTTTTGAAAATGAATTTTGATGTGAAAACCGTGTTACCGGGTCCGTATTATAGTTTCGGAGCCCGGAATAGGTTTAATATATGTTATGTGAGTTATCTGTGAAATTTGGTGTAATATGGACTTGAAATGATGTGTTCCGGATCACAATTTGGAATAATTGAGCCTTATGAAGTTTTAAGAAAATTCTATGAGTTTTGGAGTGTAATTCCCTGATTTTGATGATATTTTGGTGATTTGAATGCTTGAATAAGTCCGTAGGATGGTTTGGGAGTCGTGTGTGTTTTTGGTTTTGAGTCCCGAGGGCTCGGGTGAGTTTTGGGTAGCTAATGAAGTGCTTAAAGTGTCAAAAATCTGGTGTTGTGATGATTTTCTGGTGTCTGTTAGTTTCCTCTATGCGATCGCATAGTGTATTTGGGGGGGGGGGGTCTGTGACTCTATGCGATCGCATAGTTGCTTCTGGATCGCATAGAGTATAGGTGGTCTGGGGTGGGAGCTGGGTAGCATCTCTCTGCGATCGCACCATACCCTCCGCGATCGCAGACGTATGGGTCAGGCTCTTCCGCAATCGCACCCTTTGTTCCGCGGTCGCATAGTAGGGAAAACTTCTAGCTCTGCGATCGCAGCCCCTCTTCCGCGATAGCAGAGAACAAATTCGTTCAGTGATTTTTAATAACGCCAAACAGAATTGTTACGGGACTTACTCTCAATTTTCACTACCCTCCTTCTTCCCCACACCCCATAGGCGATCTTTGAAGGTTTCCTCCTCCATAGCTCCATAGGTAAGTGTTCTTAACATCATTTTCTCTTACTTTCATTAACTATCACTAGAATCTAGGCCTAAAATCCTAAAATCAAAGTAGAAATTGGGGTTTTTTGGTAGAGTTAGGGTTTATGGGATTTTGGGTAATTCAACCTCAATTTGGGGTTGGATTTCAAACCAAATTATATATTTGAACTCGTGGGGGTATGGGTAATCGAGTTTTGGTCCGAGCCTCGTGTTTGGACCAAGCGCGCCCGGGGTCGAATTTTGGTATTTTTGGAATAATGCTAGGAATTGTATATTTAGGCTATGGGATTGTATTAACGAGTCAGTATTGATGATAATAAGTTAATTATTTCTAGATATCTTCGTTTCGGAGTTGAATTCAAAAGTAAAGGCAGTGTTAGAGGCTTGATTGCTATTTTTCGGACCCGAGGTAAGTGTCTTGCCTAACTTCGGTGAGGGAATATGTATTTTGTGCTATGTGCTAAGTGTTTATCATGTTCAATGCATAGGTGAGATGACGAGTACCTATGCATTGTGTGTCAAGCATGCCCGTGAGTCTATTTTGATGAAATTCTTGTTATTAATTCCATATTCATTGTATTATGAAATTGATTCTACTTGGAAGTTGATTGTTTGTTGAAAATCCTTGTTGATAAACTTGTGATACGATGGTTCGATTGAGGACCCAATTTGTTAAGAGATATAATTGAAAAGATTGGTTATAGCTGAGACCCTAGCCGGGCAATTATTATGATATTGGCTGATATTTTGCCCCTTGCCTGGCGATTATGATGTGTATTTCCACTATGCTGCATTCCTTGCCATTTGATATTTGTCATATTTTTGGTAAGGAAGAGTGTAAAGCACGAAGGGTGATGTCGTGCCATGATTTACATTGATTACATCATATAATGCATAGTGAGGAAGAGTGTAAAAGCACGAAGGTTGATGTTGATCCATTATTTAAATTGATTAAAAGCACGAAGGTTAATGTCGTGCCATGATTCACATTGACTACATCATATAATGCATGGTGAGGAAGAGAGTAAAAGCACGAAGGGTGATGCCGTGCCATGATTACATTGCCTTACATGCCATGATTCATATTATTTTACCTCACACATCGCATTGTGAGGAAGAGAGTAAAAGTACGAAGGGTTATGCCATGCCATTAGTTACATTGTTTTCACTTTATATTTGTTACGTTCACATTCTTGTTTACTTGCTCTCTTGTTTCTCCTATGTGCTTTATTAACTGCTTTATCTCTCATTTGTTACCCCCATTAACTGCTCCCGTGACCTATGCTTATCTGCTTATCTCTTGCTCTTTTCCATGTTATATGTTGTAGAGTAGTACATGTATATGATTGTTGTTAGAGCTAGCCTCGTCACTACTTCGGCCGAGGTTAGGCTCGGCACTTACTCAGTACATGGGGTCGGTTGTACTGATGCTACACCTGCACTTCTTTATGTTGTGCAGGTCCCGCAGCTGGACCCAGTGGACACCGCTAGAGGGTGTATCCTTCGGTCCACCTCGGAGATTGCAAGGTAGACACGCAGACGTTCGTGAGCCTTGGCGTCTCCTCTATCCCTATTTTTCCTATCCTGTCTTGATTATCTCTTAGTTTCTGAGACAATTCATTTATTATTTTCTTCAGACTTTGTATTTAGCATTCTTATAGATAGTTCGTGAGTTTGTGACTCCAGGTTTTGGGATTTATGCGACGTATTGTATTCTGTTATTTACACTTAGTTGAAATCTATCTACTTTTGTTATTAAATATTATAAATTATTTCTGATTAATTCTTTTAATTCCGCATCATTGTGTTAGTATTGTGTCACACGTTGGCTGGTCTAGCGGGTTCAACGTTAGACGCAGTCACGGACTAAAGGTGGGATTTCGGGTCGTGACAAGTTGGTATCAGAGCTCTAAGTTGCTTAGGTCTCATAACTCACGGACAAACTTGGTAGAGTCATAGGGATCGGTACAGAGACGTCTGTATTTATCCCCTAGAGGCTGCAAGGTTAGGATAACTCCACATTTCTACATCTCCATCATGCGAAATTATTCTATCATTGATGATTGAATTTGCCTACTCTTGTCCTCTCACTAATCTCGACAACACGCGAAGTGTCTACGACCGGGTAAAGACAAAGCCCCAATGTCAGCTACGATCAAGGGAGGAGATAGAAGCAAAGCGCTACCTAAAGCTCGAACATCAACACCTATTATACAGTCTCAAATGGATCCAGATGTGGAGGTTCCAGTTCAGTCAGTACATGTTGGACTAGTTCAGATTCCGGAAGGATTTATAGCTACTCCGTTGTTGCAGGAGGCACTAGTCCGTTTATTGAGGTTTGGCAAGTTACCAAACAAGTTCCACTCCATTTTAGTGGTATATCTTTTGAGGGCCCATATGATTTCTTGACCGCTTCTATGAGGTATCACACACCATGGGGATAAGTGCAAAGCTACGGGGTTGATTTAAATGAGCTGTGAAGTTTAACATCGTGGATTATCAGGTATTGTGACCTATGACTTCGTGCCACGTGTGGAAATCCACTGTCAAGGAATAGATTGCGAGGCCACGCGTCATATCGGTTTTGGTTTGGAATGTAAAAGGACGGGAATTTTGCAAGATATAAAGCTGGGAATTTCGGTACGTCTACCTCCTTAATAACCCTATACTTCAGTACCAAAGGAGTTATTCAAACAACTTTAAGTCTACAGAAAGTCTACTCAGCGTGAAAGTCACGATTGCATCAGGCCATACGACGGTGTCAGAAAGTGCCACCAGGTTCGATAAGTTAACCTGTCATACTCCTATGTTGGTTCGTATATCCAGAAGGAGGTTCCCAGACTCATTAAAGGACTCAAAAATGAGGGTAAAAGATTTCGGACGACTCAGGGCAGGTTGATACTTTATGTCGACTAGTGGAAGAAATTGTCCTAGACTTGGGAGAGTCATACTTCATCAGAGCACTCAGGCTAGGTGCCCCATTACAGCTACAACTCAACTTCATGACCACCTAAGGAAAAAGGAGTCGGAATGTCGAAAATGGAGGTTAGATTCCTAGAGGTGGAGACCCAGTTGGTTGATATGTTTTCTATGGTATGGATGAAGTCGTTACATTGAATGGTTTCATTACAAGAACAAATCTCTAATTAATATAAGTAATGATTTTCTGAACTTAATTCGGTTATGCATATCTAATAAAATTCTTCTAATATGCTCCACTTTCAGGTGAGCTTCGTAACTCTAAAAATCTACTTATGTGAATACTCGTATTGAGAAATTCTATGGGGATAACTGTGTTTACCATTACGTGTTGAAATTTTGCTTAACGGAAGATATTTAAATGAAGGAAATGGAAATGTTTCGATTGGCACGATATGCATATTGCTTGTGATTTAGAATTTAGGACGAGATCCTCGCATGTCATTATGATTTGGTATATATCAGCCGAACTACGAGCCGCAGTGGAATTTATGTAAAGATGAGATCCTTGTGATAAAAAGTTTTGTGTTTAAATTCACCCTTGTGAATTAAATTTTGTTTGTTTTTACTATAGTATTGGTATGGAGTCATGCTTGTTAGACCTATAATTATGTATAAAATAAGATTAATAATAATATTATTAATTAATCTGTAAATAGATAAATAGATAAACTAATTAACTGTCTGTGCGTAATTGCCAAACTCGTGCTATAATTATGGAGCCTTAACCTACAAGATAGGTGCCCGCCCAAGTGTCGTCAGATGGGACACGTTATTTTGGATAATTGCGAGGTCTTCAAGCATCATATCTCGATATCAGCAGAGTTGAAGGAATTAAAGGAGCAGTTGCAGGATTTGTTGGATAAAGGCTTCATTAGGCCTAGTGTTTCTCCTTGGGGTTCTCCAGTGTTGTTTGTCAAGAAGAAAGATGACTTGATGAGGATGTGTATTGACTAACAGCAGTTGAATAAGGTTACTGTTATGACTAAGTATCCTTTGCCAAGGATTGATGACTTAATTGATCAGCTTCAGGGTGCTACAGTGTTTTCCAAGATAGACTCGAGATCTGGTTACCATTAGCTGAGGATTAGGGCGTCTGATGTCCCTAAGATAGCTTTTCGCACTCGTTATGGGCATTATGAGTTCTTGGTGATGTCATTTGGGTTGACAAATGCCCCCGCTGCTTTTATGGAGTTGATGAATCGGGTGTTCAGGCCATTCTTAGACTCGTTTGTGATTGTGTTTATTGGTGATATTCTGATTTACTCCCGTAGCCGAGGGGAGCATGAGCAATACCTTAGAGTAGTTCTCCAGACTCTGAGAGATAGGCAGTTGTATGCCAAGTTTTCTAAGTGTGAATTTTGGTTGAGTTCTGTGACATTTCTGGGCCACGTTGTGTTAGAAGAGGGTATTCAAGTGGATCCCAAGAAGGTTTCAGCAGTTAGAGATTGGCCTAGGCCCACTTCAGCCACAGAGATTCGGAGCTTCTTGGGCCTAGCATGTTATTATCGTCGATTCGTGGAGGGCTTATCATCTACAGCAGCCCCGATGAGCAAGTTGATGCAGAAGGGTGCTCAGTTCAGATGGTCTGAGAAGTGTGAGGCAAGCTTTCAGAAGCTCAAGATAGCATTGACCACAACACCAATGTTAGTTTTGCTCACAGGTTCAGGACCGTATACCGTGTATTGTGATGCTTCCGGGGTTGGGCTCGGTGCAGTATTGATGCAGGATGGCAAGGTTATAGCCTATGCATCTCGTCAGTTGAGATGAGAAAACTTATCCAGTTCATGACTTGGAGTTAGCAACTATTGTTCATGCGTTGAAGATTTGGAGGCATTATTTGTATGGTGTGCCATGTGAGGTATTCACTGATCACAAGAGTTTGCAGTATCTGTTCAAGCAGAAAGAGTTGAATATGAGGCAGAGGAGATGGTTAGAGTTGTTGAAGGATTATGATATTACAATTCTCTATCATCCGGGGAAGGCCAATGTGGTGGCCGATGCTTTGGGTCGGAAGTCAGTTAGTATGGGGAGCCTTGCTTATTTATTAGTCGGAGAGCGACCGTTTGCTTTGGATGTTCAGGCATTAGCCAAACGATTCGTGAGGTTGGAAGTTTATGAGACTGGTAGTGTTTTGGCCCATACCATAGCTCGTTCTTCATTGTATGATCGTATTCGGGCCAGGCAGTATGATGATCGTCATTTATGTATTCTCAGAGACACGGTTCGACACGGACGTTCCAAGCAGGTCAAAGTTGATGCTGAGGGAGTTTTGAGGATGCAAGGTCGTATTTGTGTACCCGATGTTGATGGCATTCGTGAGTTGATATTGTAGGAGGCCCATAGTTCCCGGTATTCCATTCATCCTGGCGCCACAAAGATATACCAGAAATTGCAGCAGCATTATTGGTGGCGTAGAATGAAGAGGGATATTGTAGCTTATGTAGCTCGGTGCTCAAATTGTCAGCAGGTCAAGTATGAGCACTAGAGACTCGGTGGTTTGATGCAGCAGACTCAGCTTCCCGAGTGGAAGTGGGAGCGTATCACGATGGATTTTTGTAGTGGGCTTCCACGGATTCAGAGGATGGTGGATGCAGTATGGGTTGTAGTGGATAGGCTGACCAAGCCATCACATTTCATTCCTGTGGCAGTTTCATATTCAGCAGTGAAGCTAACATAGATTTATATGAGAGAAATTGTCAGATTGCACGGTGTTCCCTTATCCATTATATCGGACCGAGGTACTCAGTTTACCTCCCATTTCTGGAGAGTAGTTCAGCGAGAGTTGGGCACACAGATTGAGTTGAGCACAACATTTCATCCTCAGACGTAAGGACAGTCCGAGCGTACCATTTAGATTTTGGAGGATATGTTGCGAGCTTGTGTCACTGATTTTTGTGGCTCATGGGATCAATTCTTGCCTTTAGCAGAGTTTGCCTATAACAACTATCAGTCGAGCATTCAGATGGCTCCTTATGAGGCATTGTATGGTAGGCGATGTCGGTCTCCAGTCGGATGGTTTGAGCCGGGAGAGGCTAGATTGTTGGGCTCTGAGTTAGTCCAGGATGCCTTGGACAAAGTGAAGATCATTCAGAATAGACTTCGTACAACTCAGTCCAGGCAAAAGAGTTATGCGGATCGCAGAGTTCGAGATTTGGCTTTCATGATAGGAGACTAGGTGTTTCTTCGAGTATCGCCTATGAAGGGCGTGATGAGATTCGGAAAGAAGGGCAAGTTGAGCCCCAGGTACATTGGTCCATTTGAGATTTTGGAAAAGGTAGGAAAGGTGGCCTACAGACTTGCCTTGCCACCGCATTTATCAGCCGTGCATCCAGTGTTTCATGTATCTATGCTCCGGAGGTACATTGCAGATCCTTCTCATGTTCTTGACTTCAGCAGTGTCCAGTTGGACAACGATTCGACTTAAGAGGAGGAGCAGGTAGCCATAGTTAGGCAGGTTCGTCAGTTGAGATCGAAGAGTTATCTATCGGTTTGTGTTCAGTGGAGAGATCAGCCTGCCGAGGCAGCTTCTTGGGATTCCGAGTCCGATATGCGGAGCCGTTATCCTCATCTTTTCTCAGACTCAGGTGCATTTCTATTTCCGTTCGAGGACGAACGTTTGTTTTAGAGGTGAAGATTGTGATGACCCAAAAGGTCATCCTATGTTAATTTAGCTAAATCTGTGTTCTAAGGCCCTGAAAGCCTCCGTTAATTTCACCTCGATATGCGTGCGCATCCCGGGCGTGTAACCGGGAAGCTTTTATGTGAAAACTTGATGAAAAATAGAATTTATAATAAGTAATTGAATAAAGTTGACTTTGGTCAACATTTTTGGTAAACGGACCCGGACCCGTGATTTGACGGTCCCGGAGGGTCCGTAGAAAAATATGGGACTTGGGCGTATGCCAGGAATCGAATTGCGAGGTCCCAAGCCCGAGAAATGAATTTTTAAAGAAAATTGTTTTCTGAAAAATATAAAGGTTTTTGAAAATGAATTTTGATGTGAAAACCGTGTTACCGGGCCCGTATTATGGTTTCGGAGCCCGGAACAAGTTTAATATATGTTATGTGAGTTATCTGTGAAATTTGGTGTAATACGGACTTGAAATGATGTGTTTCAGATGAAAATTTGGAATAATTGAGCCTTATGATGTTTTAAGAAAATTCTATGAGTTTTGGAGTGTAATTCCCTGATTTTGATGATATTTTGGTTATTTGAATGCTTGAATAAGTCTGTAGTATGGTTTGGGAGTCGTGTGTGTTTTTGGTTTTGAGTCCCGAGAGCTCAGGTGAGTTTTGGGTAGCTAATGGAGTGCTTAAAGTGTCAAAAATCGGTGTTGTGATGATTTTCTGGTGTCTGTTAGTTTCTTCTATGAGATCACATAGGTTATGTCGTGATTGCATAGTGTATTTGAGAGGGGGGGAGGGGGGGG
>MDKH01138614.1:0-11071 GCA_005239495.1 Nicotiana undulata | reverse complement strand
ATTTAAAATATAGTCCAAATTGTTTTATTTTATTTAAATTCAATAAATTTTGTATGCCTACACCATGCATCTATGATAATTTAAGTTGAACGTCAGTCTAAAGCAATCATATAGTGTTATAGTCGACGAGATTATCATCTCAAACCCCTTTTCCTAATAAATTAACCTTCACCGTTAACAAACTTGGGTTTCGATCTTTCCTTAGTCTTAACTTCTTTGTGTTAGGATCGAAATAATCAGGTGTCGTGTAGAAGCTGACAAAACAAATTTTGAACGACGACGGTAAATCAGAAAATAAAAAAGAAATATATCAAAAAAGACATAAAAATTTAACGTGGTTCGGTCAACACACAAGTTGCAGACTAACACTTGTCCCGAAATTCTGCTCCTAAATAAGACTGTCATACCCTTAGTGACTACATTGTGGATTCTAATAAATGAAAAGAAATTATCCTCAATTTATAGAAATACCAAACAATTTCCTTTAAGAAAAAGAACTAGCTAAATATGAAGGATTTATAACTTTCTTTTAGGAGAAGAAAAACTCTAACTATGATAAATATGTATCCCTTTCTTTCAAGGAAAAGAAAAATTAAATGTGGTAAGAAAATTAGGACAAACACCTAACACTTTAACTATTTATAACTTAGATTATTAGGTTATGACGACCTTCAATAATAAGCCTAATTTGGTAATATAGAAATAAAGTAAATGACGTATTATCAGCGGCGGATCCAGAGTTTTATACCTGGGATTTGAACTTGTGACCTGAAGAAATTCTTCTACCCCCTTTTCCATTTTACTAGAATTTTTCCTCATGTTAAGTCGATTCAACTACTCCCTCCGTTCCAATTTATGTGAACCTCTTTCCTTTTTGGACCGTTCTAAAAAGAATGACCCCTTTCTAAATTTAGTAACAACTTACAATTCTACCCGTAATGAGAAGTTTTTACAGCCACACAAATACTCTTGGCCCCTTTTAGACTTGTTTAGGACCACTAATTTCAAAAGTCTCCATTTTCTCTTAAACTTCGTGCCCAGTCAAACATGTTCACATAAATTTGAACGGAGGGAGTAGTTTTTTATCCTACTCAATGGCGAAACCAAAAATTTCCCTAACGGTGTGCAGATTTGAAAGAAGTAAGAAAAAATACGACAAAGATTGTTCAGTATATGTTATATACATCAAAAATCTAATATTTTACTTATATATACAATACAATTTTTCGTAATATCTCGACAAAGAAAAGTCAACTGACCACGCTTAGCAAAAAGTAACTTCGCCCATAATTCTACTTGTGTAATATAATTTTTCAGCAAAGCAGATTCAATTTAACCTCTTTTTTCTCCGAGCTGCCTCTGCCCTCAGTCATAGTAACAAGTTACATTCTTCTTTCCTTTGCGGGACTTGATATGCAATTGTAAACTGCCACAGTCAACCGTAACAGTTTACCATGTCTATTTTTTTAACTTGGTGTAGCATCATTCCTCCTTTATAACATCAGTTGCATTATATTGTAGGGAATGAAATTGATATTGTTTAATAAAATATCTAATTACCTATTTCCTCTGTTTCAGTTTATGTGAATCTATTTCGTTTTTGGTCCGTTTTAAAAAGAATGACTCCTCTCTAAATTTAGTAACATTTTTTTCTAAACTTAATGAGAAGCTTTTATAACCACACAAATACTCTAGGCCCCTCTTTCACTTGTTTAGGACCACAAATTCCAATTTTTTTTATTCTTTCTTAAACTCTGTACCGAGTCAAACATGTTCACATAAATTAGAACAGATGGAATATTGAAGAGCAAAAATTGTATGGATTTTGGGTTTAATTTTGACTTAAGTAGACAAATGTAAAACGTCTGCTGATCAATACTAATCTTCAATAATGATGATAGGGAAAGGAGAGTAAAATGTATTTGCTCCAAAGGCAAGACTAGAATTCAGACAGCTACAATTATAATTAACTGGTTAATGTTGATTATAGTGTTTGAAAGCGAGTTCTAATTCTTATCAACAAAGAAAATGCTTCATAAATTCATTTTGTTTTTGGGTGAATATAAGTCTCGAATGGAGACTGTTTATCTCACCATATCTAGCAAGAAACGTTTTGTTCGAGAAATAGGGAACTTAGGGTAGTTGCAGAAATGACCCGTTTTACCATATTTTGGAGGAGTACTTTTTTTACTTGATTTCTAACTAGTATTAATATCCCCGCAGATGCGCGGATATTAACCATGTCAAATATTTGAGTTATTTAGATTATATATAATTAATCTTAAAATTTAAACCTTCTTGATAAATATGGATAATCATTGGATATTAATTAAGAAACACAACATGAAAACATATTAATTTCAGATCTCCTAGTTATAATTTTATTTTCTTTTTTGGTACAATTCTCGCCGGTGTCGTAGATCCTAAAAATAGTCCGGAATCAAAACAATAACTTATATTTATCACAAAACAATCAAAAGTTTAGACTATGAAGGACTCTTTGGATGCGACTTGACTCTTTTACTACTGAACTCTTATTTGATGTGTTGATATCTTCCAAAAATATTTCTATTTTAAAACTTCAGTTTCTAAAACTTTAATTTTCAATAATTATTATTTTTATAATAATGTAAGTGAAAATATTGTCCTTAATTCAAAACTCATTTTAGTTGGCTATCTAAAAATTTACAAAATTCTTTAGCCAGTGAATTTTCTCTTTTCAGTATGACTCCCTTTTGATATTTGACATTAAACATATTAAATATCTGAGTTATTTGAATTATATGTAAATATCATTAAAATTTAAACCTTCTATATAATTATAGATAACCGTTAGATAACAATTAAGACACACGACATGAAAAAAGACGAATATTTTCTCAAATCTCGTAATGATAATTTTTTTGCACAATTCTCATTGGTATCATTGGAACCTAAAATAATCACAAAGCGAAATAATAACTCGTATTTATGGCAAAGCACAAAGGTTGACACAATATGAACGATCCTTTATTTATGACGTGATTTGTTTACTCCAACTTGAACTCTTATATGGTATGCTGTAATCTTTCAAAAAATATTTCTATTTTGAAATTTTAATTTCTAAAACTTTATATATATTTCGATAATGATTATATTTATAGTGATGCAAGTGAAGATATTATTCTTAATTTAAAATTCACTTTAATCGGCTATCTAAATATTTGAATGATTCTTTAGTCGGTGAAACTTTATTTCAGTATGACTGGCAAGACAATATGACTATTCTATCATGTTCCATTAATACTCTAAAGAGGTTATACGATATATCCGGTGTGTAAGTAGGTCATCATTTCTATTGGCAAATAGGGAGTTTGCAAGTACATGACCAATGACCTCATTTTAAGTTTATTTATATCTCTAGCCACATATTTTAAATTTTGAATACCCTATGTATACATATTTTTTGTTCTTTAAATTAGTAAATATTACATTAGTTGATTGTTATTATATAACATTGTATATATTGTCTTAAAATTGCCAAGTAGTTTTTTCTCGACACCTTACTTGGCTTAACCTCAATGCAAACTACTCAAATTGCATCTAAATTCAAATTCGAATATCATATCATTTTGTTAGCAACAGTGATGTTTTAAAAATGACACACAATGTAAATTATAAAAAAAAATATTCTAAGATATCCTTATCTTATAATCTTTGTATTTGAGTTGATTTTTTTTTTGAAATTGATGAGATTAGCTCCCAAATTTGTTTTATACTCAAAAAAGATGAAATTGAAGAAAAATTCGTTGTCATATTTTATTTCTGTTTTTTTTTTACACATTTTTTATATTTATTTCTTTTATCTTATTTTTTATGCCTTTCTTTATTTTATTTTTACAAAAAAATAAATTACTTCGCTATAAAAGGATGTGTTTTAATAGAAATTTTCTACATAAGAACTTTATTTATATTTTTAGTCTGTGATTGAAATTCTTTCATATTTGTCTTTTGGCTTTATCTAATCAACCTGCTCACCCAACCACTTAATATTATAAAATTGAAGAATGCGTAATTTATATATAATTCATATATAATATGTGTATAATCGTGTGTTGTCGGTATATCATTTAAGTATATTAGCTATAAAAGGTAAATAATAAAACAAGTGTCACGACCCGAAATCCCACCTTCGAGGCGTGATGGCGTCTAACGTTGAACCCGCTAGACAAGCCAACGTTTTGAATAAATAAACTCATCAACAATTAAAGTAAACAAGATAACTAAGGTAACTGTGATTAACAATATGAAAGTTAAACAAATTTCAGAACTATATAACAAACCTCGAAATAAATCCCGTAAACATAACCCAGAACTAGTGTCACTAACTCACGAACAGTCTAAAAGATTACTAAACACAAAGGTCTGAAAGTAAATACATATAACTGTCTTTGAACTATAGAATAAGACAGGGTTGAAGAAGAAAGATAAGAGGCGACGCCCAGGGCCCAAGAACGTCTGTGGGACTACATCGATGTCTCCTGAATGGACTGAAGGATACTCCCTCTGTTAATGTCCCTCGGGTCCAGCTGCATAGTCTGCACAACATAAAGATGTGCAGGTGTAGCATCAGTACAACCGACTACATGTACTGAGTAAGTGTCGATCCTAACCTCGGCGAAGTAGTGACGAGGCTAGGACACGACAACAAATAATACCTGACAAGTTCAATAATATAACAGGAAGTAATGACAGGAACTAAACAAGTAAACACAGGTACGAGGGAGAACATGCTGGGGATAAAGGGGCCACAATAACTAGAACAGCTGAACAAGGTAATAACTAAGATGTAGAGATAAAAATAGGAATTTAACAGCTCAGTGCAAGTAAATAAACAACAAAAGGCACGGCATGTCCCCTCGTGCATAACCTCACAATCGCTCGGCACGGAATGTCCCCTCGTGCATTAAATAATAAAATCACTCGGCACGGAATATCCACTCGTGCATAACCTCAGAGTCACTCGGCACGGAATGTCCCCTCGTGCATAGCCTCACAGTCACTCGGCACGGAATATCCCCTCGTACATAATGTATGATAACATCAGCAATTTGGTATGAAAATTAAACAGTAAGAAAACCTCAAATGTACAGAAATGATCAACAAAATTCTATCATCCCCGCAAGGGACTCAGCTATAACCAATCTCACTCAGAAGTAATAATTTCAACAGTAAAATCCTCAACCGAACAAATAATCATTAACTTCCCTCTTCATGAAACAACCTCAATGTATCACTCCCAATTAACCATTTAGTCATAACACAAAGAATATCAATAACACAGTATAAATTATCAAGTTCGACTCACGGGCATGCTTGGCCACAACATATAGGTACTCGTCACCTCACCTATACATTGGACATGATATAACACATAGCGCATAGACTCTATACATATTCCCTTAAGCTAAGATTAGGCCAAACACTTACCTCGATGCCTCGAACACAAATCAAGCCTTAACTACCGCTTTTCCTCTTGGTTCCGCCACCAACACGCTCGTATCTAGCCACAAGTTACTTAATTATATCAATAAATGCTAATTGAATCAATTCTAATGCATGAAAATAAGTTTTCTAAAATTTTCCCCAAAAGGTAAAAAATCAACCCCGGGCCCGCTTGGTCCAAACTCGAAATTCGGACCAAAACCCGATTACCCATTCACCCTCAAGCCCGGGTATATAATTGGTTTTGGAATCCGACCCCAAATCGAGGTCTAAGTTCCCAAATTTCGATATTCTTAGATCTTTCCCCAAAATTCCCACTTTCCCCGTGAAAACCCTAGATTCTAGGATGCAATCTTGTAAAAAGAAGTTAAAGAGTAAAGAAATTGAGTTAGAAATCACTTACCAATATTTTTGAAGAAGAAAAGTGTTTAGAAAATTGCCTCTTACGTTTTAGGGTTTTTGAAAAGTGAAAAATAGCTGAAAATTACGTTATTTATAGGTACCCCCTCCCAGGCCTCCACCACGGTCCGCAGTAAGACGACCGCGGCCGCGAAGGCCTTATTGCAGGTTCTTTGAAGATCGACCACCGCGGTCCGCGGTGCTGCTGCAGGTCTCTATGAAGTTTTCCACCGCGGTCCACGCTAAGGCGACCGCGGCCGCGAAGGAAGCACCACGGACCGCGCTAGGGCGACCGCGGTCGCGCTCCCAGGTTCAGAGACCTGTTACTGCACCTGCAATACTCAGTGAATTTCAGTGCAATGCAACACGGAACCTACCCGAAACTTTCCGAGCCCTCGGAACCCCAAACAAAAGTGCACACAACCTCGAAAACACGTTACGGACTTATTCAAGTATTTGAAACACCGAATCACTATCATAACCATCGAATTACACCTCAAATCACATAAACTTTCTCAACCTTTCTCAAACTTCACATTTTCCCACTTTCAGTTCAAATCTCATCAAATTCAACTGTGATGACCCAAACGGTCATCCTGTGCTAACTTAGCTAGATCTACATTCTGAGGCCCCGAAAGCCTCCGTTAATCTCACCTCAATATGCGTGCGCCGCCCGAGCGTGTAGCCGGGAAGCTTTAATGTGAAAACTTGAAGAAAGACTGGAATTTCTATAATTAATTGACTTAAAGTTGACTTTGGTCAACATTTTTTGGTAAATGGACCCGGACCCGTGATGGGATGGTCCCGTAGGGTCCGTAGAAAAATATGGGACCAGGGCGTATGCCCGGAATCCAATTCTGAGGTCCCAAGACCGAGAAATAAATTTTTAAAGAAAATTGTTTTCTGAAAAATATTAAGGATTCTAAAAATGAAATTTAATGAGAAAACTGTGTTACCAGGCCCGTATTATGGTCCTGGAACCCGGAACAGGTCAAATATGATTATTATGCGTTGCTTGTAAAGTTTGGTGGAATTCCGGATAGTGTAGATCGGTTCGGCGCATTGAAACTGAATTCTAAAACTTGAGAATTCCTAAGTTTGATTCTAGGGGTTTTGGAGGGTGATTCGGAGTTTTAGCGGTGTTTAGGGCGTTTCGAAGGATCGAGTGAGTTCGTAATATGATTTGGAACTGGTTGGTATAATTGCACAGGGGCTCGGGTGGGCCCAGGGGCCTCCCGGACCCCGATCGAGGCCAAAAACCAGCAGCATCAGTTGCTGGTGCACTAGGTCTGGTGTGACCGCAAGTGCGGTCACCCAGGTCGCAGGTGCGATCCCGCTCCTGCGGTTGCACCATCGCAGGTGCGACCCAGAAGCCCCCAGCCCCATTCCGCAGGTGCGGACCCTCCACCGTAGGCGCGACCTCGCAGGTGCGAGGTTTGTCCGCAGGCGCGCCTTCGCATGTGCGATCCTCCCTTCGCAGACACGGTCCCCGGCCTCCTTGGCCTTCATCTCAGGTGCGACCTTATGTCCGCAGGTGCGGTCCAAGTGGTCGCAGGTGCGGAAATAGCTGAAGTAGAACCTTTAATTTAATACGGGATTCCTTCATTTGTTTCACAATTTTCTACTCACTTGGGCGATTTGGAGAGTACTTCAAGTGGGAATTCACTTAGCAACGAAGAGGTAAGTAATTCTTGATTTTACGTTAGATTATTACATCAAAACGTAGGTAGATTAACATCAAATTAGTGAAATCAAAGGGGTTAGACTGGAAACCTAGGGTTTATGAAATTAGGTGAATTTCACCACCTTTCCACCATGAAATCTTATGGAATTTATATAATAATGATCCTTAGGCTATGGGTGAGTGTTTTCTTCAAAAATTTCCGGAATCCGAGCGTGTGGGCCCGGGGGTGTATTTTGGGATTTCTTCAAGAATGATGGATTAGCCTAATTAGTAATGTAATTTCATACTTTTGAGCGTATATTGATATACTTAAATAATATTTGGCTAGTTTCGAGTCCTTGAGTGACGAGTTTGGAGTTTCGGGCACTTTATGGACCCGAGGAGTAGGTTCTACACGAGGTGAGTCTCCTTTCCAACCTTGTAAGAGGGAATTGTCCCCATAGGTAATTTGTGTTGACTAAATTTCCTTATTTGCGGGGGGCTACGTACGTACCAAGTGACGAGAGTCCGTGTGTAGCGACTACTATGCTATGTCAGGTAGTGTTAGGATTCACAAGCATGCTATTACGTGTCTTGCATGTATTTCCTTACGTGTATCTGTGGTGGGTTAACACCTCTGAGATTCTATGAAAATGATAGTGAATATCCTGCAAATTCAAGTTATAATCTATGTTTCAAAGGTGATATCGGAAATTCTTTCTTTAAAAGATGTCCTGTTGAATTTGTGTATATTATGAGCACCCGAGTCACAGGTATGATTCGTGAGCGGGGTAGCCTTATATTATGTCAACCGCGTCACATGATCGATTCGTGAGCGGAGTAATAGATGCATCTATGGTTCGGGCCGTTCGACCCTCGGCAGTGCACATTTAATTTATCGCGACGCTTCGGTCGTACGCCTCGACATATTATATGCTATTTACTTGTCTGAGGGATTTGTTTATAAATCATCATTATTGAATCGTCTGGTTTGGAAGGAATCCGGC
This sequence comes from Nicotiana undulata, assembly GCA_005239495.1. Lineage (NCBI taxonomy): Eukaryota > Viridiplantae > Streptophyta > Magnoliopsida > Solanales > Solanaceae > Nicotiana > Nicotiana undulata. The sequence continues at coordinate 2,518 of MDKH01138614.1, read as the reverse complement.
GATTTTGTTTGTGTAGTATTGTTGTTGATACGGTACGAGATATCTTATCTGTTTATTTGACTGCTCCATGTCTATCTGCTTTCCATATTTACTGCTCCTGCTCAATCTTATTGTCACCTATTAGTATTTTTGACCTAGTGAGTAATACGTCTACTTCTCGTCACTACTTCTTCGAGTTTAGATGGGATACTCACTGGGTACATATTTAAATATATGTACTTATGCTACACTTTTGTACTTAATTGTACAGGTTCTGCGCCAGCTGCGTCCGGTCATTACTCCGGCGGACATCGTTGAGAGTTCTATTCGACTGACTACACGGTGAGCTGTTTTTCCCTGGCGATCTCGGCAGCGTTGTGGAGTCCTCTGCCCAAATCCTGATATTTATTGTCTATTTCTGTCCAGACAGTATTATAATATTAGTAGGATTTTTATTTGTTCCTCTCAGTCGCCTGTTGACTTGTGATACTAGGTTCTGGCACGTTTATGGATTTTCTCGATATTTATGCAAAGTTAAACAAACTCTACGTTATTTTGAGTTGTAGTTTACCTTGTGTTTTCACTTAAATATCGGTTTAAAGGTTTTTCTTACTTAAGAACCATAAAAAGGTTTTTACCACTTAATCACGCAAGTAATCTCACGAGTAGTTAGATGTTGGCTTGCTTGACCCTGTCGTTGGGCGCCATCACGACCTGAGCGGAATTTGGGTCGTGGCATCAACTCTGTCTCTCACCAATTCTCACAGATGTTCAATTTAAACATATTGTGTGATGACCCAAAAGGTCATCTTATGTAATTTAAGCTATATTTGTGTTCCGAGACTCCGAGAGCCTCCGTTAGTCTCACCTCGATATGCGTGCGAAGCCCGGGCGTGTAGCCGGGAAGCTATTATGTGAAATTTTGATAAAGAATGAGTTTTGATAATTAATAAATGAATATAGTTGACTTTGGTCAACATTTCAGGTAAACGGACCAGGACCCGTGATTCAACGGTCCCGTAGGGTCCGTAGGAAAATATGGGACTTGGACATATGCCCGGAATCGAATTCCGAGGTCCCAAGCCCGAGAAATGAATTTTTAAAAGAAATTGTTTTCTGAAAATAATAAAGGAATATGAAAGTGAATAATTTTGTGAAAACTTCGTTACCGGATCCGTATTGTGGTTCCGGAGCTTGAAACAGGTTTAGTATATATTATTTGTCTTATCTGTAAAATTTGGTGTAAGACGGGCGTGAATTGAGTGGTTTCGGATAAAAAATGAGACTTTGAGGTTTTAAAGAATTTGAAATGTGGCTTGGGAAGTGATGTTATGTTCCCGAGGTGCGAATGAGATTCCGAGACCGGGAATAGTTCAGTGGAGGCATTTATAACTTGTCTGTAAAGTTTGAAGTCGTTCTGCGCAGTTTAGGCCGGTTCGACGTATTGAAGTGAATTCTAGAATTTTAAAGTTCTTAAGATTGATTAAATAAGTTTCGGGGTTTGATTTCGAATTCCACTGTTGTTTTACGTGTTCCAAAAGTTCGAGCGAGTCCGCTTAGTGATTTAGGACTTGTTGGTATATTTGGACGGGGGCTCGGGTGGGCCGAGGTGCCTCCCGGACCCCGCGCGAGGCAAAAAACCAGCTGAAACCACTGCTGGTGCACAACAGCTGGTGTGACCGCAGGTGCGGTTGCCCAGACGCAGGTGCAGGACCGCCCCTGCGGTCCCAGCCTCGCAGGTGCGATCCCCAGTGCCATGATATTTGATTTCATTGCATTGTGAGGAAGAGAGTAAAATCACGAAGGGTGATGCCGTGCCATTGTTTACTTTTCTGACATTTGTATTGTTTCATTGTCGATTAGGCTGGATTGTTTCTCGGGATCACTTCTATCTGTCAATGTGACTGCTTTATTTCACTTGCCCCCCTTTTACTGCTCCCGTACCCCCTACTTGCCAGTTTATCTCCTGCCTTATGTTATTTCCTGTTACCTGCTGTAGAATAGGACAAATTATCGTAATGTCAAGTCTAGCCTCGTCACTACTTCAACCGAGGTTAGGCTCGGCACTTACTCAGTACATGGGGTCGGTTGTACTGATACTACACGGCACTTCCTTGTGTTGTGCAGACCCTGCTAACGGACCCCGTGGAGCGTTCTGAGGGGGATACCTTCAGTCCACATCAGAGCTTCGAGGTACACACTGGCGTCCGTGGATCCCGAGGCTTCTTTCCTTTGCTGCTTCATTGTCTTTCTCTTTTATTTCCAAGACAGTGTTGTACTTTCATTCCAGACTTGTATTTAGTATTCTAGTAGTTAGTTTGTGAGATTGTGACACCCCGATTTTGGGAGTTTACGTTATTTCATGATTGTTATGTTCTTACTTTCCGCATTTTAAGTTTCGTTATTTTTATTAGCAATGCTTGACGGAATTCTGTTGGGAATATGAAAGAAGGAAAATCATGTTATCGATTTTGGATTGAACAGTTGCCCCACTATTATCTCAGAATGTGATAGAAATTGGTTGAAGTTGATGAGTTAG
>ML270642.1:0-19794 GCA_005239495.1 Nicotiana undulata | reverse complement strand
ATGCTGCACTTTCCTTCTTTTCTGCACTTGACTGTGCAGGTACCGAGGTTGGTCCGTCCGGTCGTTCGCCTGTTGATAGATAGTGACCGCGGCGTCGTTCCAGACGGTGAGCTGTCTTCTTGGCGTTCCCCTGAATGTGTGTCCGTTTGTGTGAAAGAATGGCCTCTTTAAGAAGGAAACATAAGTCCTTTTGGACATATTTTGGTTCACCAAAAATTTGTCCAAAAGGACTAACTTTTGTGTGCCAAAACAATCCATTTTTTACCAAATGCTGACACAAAGCAGAGTAGTTGTGTTTCCAGCATGCTTAAACAGTAAAATACCTAACAACCATGTACTTTAAACTCAACTATTCAACTTTTATCTACACATGACTGAAATTCAACTTCTACACTCAAACTCCAACCAAATATGAATTAACATAGTAGAAACAAGACTCAAAATGTAATCGAACTAAGTATTCAGACAAACTAGATTAGAATGAGTTTGATTTGTGCAAACTAACATGGAACAACACCTGAATTTCACAAGTTAAAGCCCGAAACGGAAATTAAACGAACATCGCTAAATTGTTACGATTAATAACAACTAAATATACGACTAACTATATAAACAATTCAACTAATCTTTTTTTTTTGTTTTTTCATGAAATCAACATAAAGACTTAACTATCGACCGACTAGGTCGAAGAACAAAAAATCAGAACTAATAGACAACAACGAACTACTCGACCGGCTAGGTCGAACAACTGAAATTCACATTCACACAAAATAGTCGACCGGCTAGGTCGAAGAACCAAAAATAATTGAAGACTAATAACCAATTGCACATACATAACAACAATATTAATAAAAATTAAACATTTAAAACTAATACTAATCACAAAAGCGAAAAATCAGAAAGATAATTAAAAAAAGAAGAAAAGAAGTAAGGTTTATATCAATCGATGGCATTCGACCACGAATCACGCAACGAGATGATCTTGAGGATGTCAATTGGCTGCTGTCCAACCTTGAAACGCTCGTTTCATTTCGACAGACGCTAATTTCATTGAACTCAGCGTCGTACCAAAAGGAAACGGGTGTCATTGGGTTGAATATGCTAAAATAGATGAGAACTGGTGTGACAATGGTGTAACAATGGAGGCCGGGCAGTGGGGTGGCCGCCAGAGGTGGATGGCCGGCGGCGGAGGCAGTGGGTGGTCGCCGTCATTTCGGGTGAAGAACAAGGGGAAAGGGTAGGTATCGTGGAGCCTTTTCCACTGATGCATGTGTGGTATGGTGGTGGTGACCGGAGCTGCAAGAATTTTGGCCTAAAAATGGCGGCTAGGGTTTCCTAGATCTAAAATTCAGGGAGTTTGAGTTAGTTTTGAGGGATTTGGGTTGGAGATTTGGAAAGAGGAGGTTGTGGGAATTGTATGGTGAGATTTTGGGGTGGTTTGGACGATGGCCGGCGGCGGCAGCGATTTCAGACCGGCAGAACCACTGTGGAGCAGGAGGCGGGCGGGAAGTGGAGTACAGAGAAGAGAAGAGAAGGGAGAGGAAGAAGAGGAGAAGAGAAAATAGGGAAAAATGGGGGCAAAAATTGGGAAGTGTGGTCTTTAAATACATAAGATAAGGGTGATTTATGGCCATTGGATCCAATTAAGATGGATGGCTGATATTGGATCTCAACCACTTAAACGAAACTACGTCGTTTTGGCACGTCTGGTTGGGGTCTTGAGCTGGGCGGGTCAGGTGCTTTGGGCCGCTGATTTTGGGCCAATTTCTTCTTTAAAATGAAAAGCCCAGTCCCTTAACCCCCTTAACAAACTAATTAAACTAAAAATCGAATTCTAAAAATCTACAAACACACAAAATAATTATTCAAAAGTATAAGGTAAAAGAAAAAACAAAATTAGGCATTTACACACCTTTATGAAAGTAAGTTTTCATGTGTATACCCTCCCTGCAAGTGAATTTTGTATCTGTCACATGAAATAAGTTAAGCGAAAGTTTAAATGAAATAATCAATGAATTAAATTGTGAGTGATTAGTATCTGAATCTTAACATGTGGAGTTAAATAAGGTTTATGAAAGTAAGTTTTCATCTGAATCGTAATTTATTATGGTAATAATAATTCGGATATTTAGGATTAAGTCCTTAATAGGAAGCCTCGTTAATTAAGTATTGTGATTCCTGTTGTGTCCGAATAATTAGGAATTAAATTAAATTCTATTTCTTGGTGGAAAAGAATGACCCAACAAGTTTAGAAAAAAGTTTTAACCCTAAAACATGTGGCTGTATTAAAGAGGTCTTATTCCATAAGGAGGCTATATTTTTTAAAACACGATTTTCCTAGGAAAAGCTCGCCCACGTGAGTTTTGCCAATTCCAGTTATTATTTGGGTGACACAGCACAAGACTGTGGAACTGGAGGATGATCTCGTGGACGGTGTTTTCTCTCACTCGAAGGCTCTTTTCTCCATCTCGGTCACCCTTCAAGAGATAAGTATCGACTTTATGTTTGATTAAAATTTGTGATTATGTGTTGTCTATATCACATGCAAGTGATCCTAGCTATTTGCTTATGCTGTTCATAGGGGTGTACATAGGTCGGGTTGGTTCAGATTTTCTAATTACCAAACCAAACTAATTGTATCGGGTTATTAAACTTAAATACCAAACCAAACCAATAAAAGACAGGTTTTTTAATCTCAGTTTTTCTCGGGTTTTTCGTGGTTTCGGGTTTTTTCGGATTTTTTCATTTTTTTTTTCCATAAAGTCTTCATAGCACAAAATGTAAAATTTGTGTTCCACATATTTTTTTTAATCCTAGTAAGGCAGAACTATATAAGGTGTTTTCAATAAAATAACCATAGGCAAGATCAAACCCAAAAGTTTTGTGTTCGAGTCCCTGAGTATTGAGTCGTCTTTGTTATAGAGCGTTTTATCCTCAATGTAGAATTTTTCAATACAAATTCAGATTTGATCGGGCCCTAATGTGAGTACCGAACAGTGAGTGAGAAACCAAAAATAAATCATTTGTTTCTTGATTGACAGTTAAGGAATTTGAATAAAGACCAAAAAGGAAAGCTAAAAGAGGAAAATGTTAAAATTTATGTGATCTCACGGGAAAAAAAAAACTAAAAAACCAACTCCTTTCTTTTTTGTTTTTTTGATTTAAAACGGAAAGGGAAACCCTAATCTAGAGAAACGCAGGCATCAAAACGTTACACGTGTAATTGGTTGTTAATACTCCTTTTCCAACTCCAATTTGGATTGAAAAGAGTAAATCCTTTTTCAACTTGGATTTGGCCGTGCTACCATTTATATAAACCCAGAAGACCAACATAAGTTTCCATCACAAATTTGCTTCCTGCAATTCAATTTCTAACTTCTTTCTCTGATATTCTACTTTTCTTTCTTGTGGATTGAGAAATGGAAAAATCTACTGATAATATTAAAACAGTTAATGTGATCGAAAATTCTTGGTGCAATCTAGCGTTGGGCATACTGATTGGAATACTTACGGTAGCATTGGGTGTCGTACTAGCTTTGTATTTATACTTTCCGAGGGCTAATAAAGAAGTCCGAGACTCTACGGCTACTAAAGAAGTTCAAGATCCTAAATTTCGTATTATATATGTCTCGTCTTCACTCTTTTCTATGTTAAGCACCCCGCCACCTTCATCCTTGGACAATCCTGAGAGTTGGAAACTGACTTTCTTAGTCAAGAACCCTACCGATGATTATACTTTCTTCTACGATTACTTTGATGCCAAGATTACCTATAACGATACAATTCTTTGGAAAAGTAATGTTTCTCCTAAATTTTATCAAGATGAGAAAGGTCAAAACTTCGTTGATGCAGCATTTGGAGCTTTGCCTCAGAGTTATGATAATTGGATTGTCGACACCATTATGAGTAATATTGCTTCTGGTCGTTCCACAAAATTTATCATAAATTTAAATGGAAAAGTTCAAATAAGCCTCCATGAGGCACAACGTCCCATACATTGTGAAAAACTACAAGTCACTTGTGAAAGTTTGGAAGTTGAGTTCGAGCGAGGTAGTAATGTTGGAATGCTAGCGCTGACTTCAGATGCATGTGAGGTACTTTTGCAGGAATCAAGTTGTTGACTAAAAAGAGTATTCGGCCTATGAAGACATAGGTCATTGAGTGATAAAACTAGTTTTTTAGATTAATTTTCTGTTTATTTTTAGTTAACGATAAGTTCTCTCTATTTGTGTAGTGAAAATATGAATATATATATATATATATATATATATATATTTTTTGTTCCAATTATTTTCTGCATCTTTTGCTACGATTTGCAAAATTCTGACTACATTTATCTAACTCGCATGCGTTGCCCCATTTTAACAAATCTGAGTCACTTTTATTAATCCAATATTTGAGACCATAGATATTTAAGTAAATGTATGATATAAAATATTAATAGTGTACAAAATGAATGTAAAACCAAGAGCATAATGTCCCCACAGGTCATAATATTCTCCTCTTTTAACTTTTTTGGCCTTACTTCAAATCTTAATATCCTTAATATGCAAAACAAGAAACAAAAAATAGTGATATAACACAATATATACAGCTATATATATCCAAATGAACCCAGCTTTAAAATGACGATTTGAGAAAATAATTTGACTATAAGAAATAATGATTGAGGATTTCTATGGCAAAATTTCTTCATTTATTGAGTTAGGTATAGCATCAACATTCATTAATTTCAAATATTAAAATTTTTATTTTATAATTAAAATATAATTTTTAATACAATGTTTATGTAATTAAAAAAAATTATTCATCAAAAAAGGTACAAAACATACCCCAAGACTGGTTGATCTTAAATGATAGGAGGATACTATCTTAATTTTATAGTTCCTAATTTTATTTGTGAGGAGTGATCACGCCCAACTATGCCCTATAAAAAAGAGAAAGCGGTCGTTGTAAATATAATTTGGTTTACAAGTTCGGAGTCGAATCCCACAGAGAACTAGGGCTTAGCTACAGTTGTTCAATATTGCTAAGGAGATAAACTCGAACAATTCCTATGTTATAAATATTAAGATTCTTATATCTAATTAACTAACAAATTAAAATAGCAAATTAACACTAAAGATACGGGTTGGAGAAAAGATTAAGGAGGTCTGGAGTTATGATTTCCCCAATTGTCGGAATCCTTCCCGCTATGTCTTCTATAATTTCGCCTAAGTATTCTCCATCATTCATGAACACTCCAGCTATCATAAATCTCTCTCAAGTACTTATGATAATCTACTAGACGCACTCTCTCAAGTTACGCTAGCTAAATTGCATTATAGTTCACTTTAGATTGCACCCGAGGTATCGTTATCTCTAATCCAACCTCTAAACCCTCGGTTATGGATCTCTCCTATACTTCGCGAGTGATATTGTTCAAACAACTACCTAAATATGCATTCTCTCTCAAGTAGATACATAATAAATAAGAACAGCTAATTGAGGGTCCTTCAATCAACTACAACAAGAACGTAGTTGAACAAATAAAAATTAAAATTTGGCAAAATTATATAAAAACAACACAAGAATTTATCCTAAAAAAGGTTCAATTAAAATCCTAGATAACAAATTAGCTATTCATAATTGTATGTAAAAATACAATACTAAAAGTCATAACCAACAATGAAAAATAGGAAGAGGAAGGAAAAACTTGTAGAAGAATTCTCCGCCTTGCTCATATTGTGTCTCTGCCTCCTTAGGTCGAATTTTGTCCAAAATATGTCCAATCTCTCGAAAATAACGTTCTCCCATGTATATATACCAAGTATGGGACCAAATAATTATACCTTCTCCCACGCGAAAAAGGACGCTCGCGGCTGCGGCCAAACGCGGCGCGGGCGTGGTCATTTACCAGTTCTCTGATTCTGTCGCGTCCAGTTCCGTGGTCGCGGTTCGACCGCGTCTTTCACCCTGTTTCGTTCAGAATATGAAAAAACGTAAAACATTAAAGTTGTAACCCTTTGAGTTAGATTTCCAACCATATATTATATAGCCCAAATGGAGTTCTGAGAAAAATGTTATGTCCATCTTTCTAGAAAGTACGCAATATGCCTCATCGAGTCTTCGTTTGTTCTCAACTATCAAATGTAACCCCCGAACAGGATTTCGACTTAATTCCTTGAGCTTTTACTCAGACTTCAAAGCTTCAAATCACTTAAATTCATTCAATAACATCTATGTAGCTCGGAATCACTCCTACAAGGCATAAAACACACAATTAGTGCAAAACACTAGCGATTAAAGCTCAAACTCAATTAAAATATAATAAACTAGAATGTAATAAGCGACTAAAATACGTAATTATAGCCTATCATCAAGGAGAATATATCAATTTTCGACTAACTGCAATTCGGATTTGATATTTTTGATTTTGGAAGAATAAAAAGACGTGTGGGTTCCGCCCCTTGCAATCAGTTAACGTCTAACATTTCTTTGAATCAGACAATTTGACCAATGTATATTACATCTTTTTTTATGTCGAAAGTAAAAAAAATTATTTCAATCAAGTATAGCTATGTGTATTCAAATTTTTTATCTTTGATTAATTCTACTCACTTCTCTCGATATTTCGTGAATTCGCGTGCCATGTTTAGGATTTATTATTTGATTGGTTTGCATTACGAAAAATAATTTGCTTAAAAATGTATAATCGAAACAACAATTGATTTTGCACGATTAAGCACAGTATAGTGCAGGAGACCTTGGACAAGGTCAAGATTAGACAGGATCGACTTCGCACAGCTCAGTCCAGGCAAAAGCGTTATGCCGATCGTAGAGTTCGTGATGTGACATTCATGGTCGGAGAGAAGTTGTTGCTTCGGGTGTCGCCCATGAAGGGTGTCATGAGATTTGGGAAGAAGGGCAAGTTGAGACGTAGGTATATCAGAACATTTGAGATCCTCAAGAGAGTGGGGGAGGTGGCTTATAGACTTACGTTTCCTCCAGGGTTATCCTTAGTTCATGCAGTATCATGTGTCCATGCTCCGGAAGTACCATGGTGACCCGTCCCACGTGTTAGATTTCTGTAACGGCCTGACCAGTCGTTTTGACTAGTTTCACTTCGCTCGATTTTTTAAGGCATGAGTAGCTCTGCATGATGTGTTTTAACTTATGTATATCGTCGGTTTTCGTATTTCAGGTTATCCGGAATTGATTTAGGAGAATTGTCTAAGCTAGAAGCTCTTATTTTGAAAGGTTCGACCAAGCTTTTAACTTTTGAGTAAACGAATTCGGATTTGAATTTTTATGATTCGGTTAGCTTCGTTGGGTGATTTTAGACTTAGGAGTGTGTCCGAAATGTAATTTGGAGGTCCGTAGTAGAATTAGTCTTGAACTGGCTAAAGTTGGAAATTTAGAAGTTCTTAGGCTTGAATTCGACGTAGATCTGGTGTTTAGGTGTTGTTATGAGTGTTCTGAAGGTTCGACTAAGTTCGGGTAATGATATATGAATTGTTGGAATTATTGGTTGAGGTCTTGAGGGCCTCAGGTGAGTTTCGAATAGGTTTGGGTTGTGTTGCGCTCGTTTTTCTTATGTTTCAACGCCGTTTCTTCAAGCATAAATAATATTATAGTGAACAAATGAGCTCCGGTTTCTTTTTTGATTGAAGCATTAGATCTATATCGTAATTACGGACCCATAGCAAAAAGAATCGTCGATTTCGAACATCGTATGAGAATTTTATGGTCATTTTACTAAAGTTGCCAGATTTTTCAGATTAATTACAAAATTACCACTGACGGCGTATTTAAAAATCTGCACGATTTGCAAATATTAAAACATACATATCTCATTTATTATAAGGTTAAATTGAGTGATTCAAAACCTTAATTGACTAGAATTTTACAAGGAATCAATTGGAGGCATAATACGCGAGTTTCGGGATCGTATGGCATGAGAAACGAGGCCGAATAACTGGCAGAAAAATATATAAATTAACTAGGGTTTGTTCTTTCGATCATATTTTGAGTTGGGGAGCTGAGAGATTTTGGACGCGATTTTCACCATAGAGATTGGGGTAAGTGTTCTCTACGCGATTTTGGTTATATTTCATGAATCCATCTTCGTTTTTGGGATTTGATTGAAGATTTCAAAGTGTAATTGAGGGAGTTAAGGCTTGAGTTTTGGAGAGTTTAGGTAGTGATTTGAGGGACCAAATGGAGTCCGATTTTGATAAATTTTATATGGTTAGACTCGGGAGAGGATGATGGTTTTGATTCTGTCATTGTTGACTGATTTTGAGACGTGGGCCTGGGGGCCGAGTTTTAGCCAATTTCGGATTTTTGACCTATTTATGTAGTTTTTATTGTGAAATTCGATTCCTTAGCTTATGTTGGTAGTAGTATTGTGATTTTGGTTAGAACCGAAATTTTTGGAGACCGAGTCGAGGGACGAGGGCACCCCAGAGTAGGATTTTGCGCTGTTAAGGTATGTAACAGTTTTAACTTTGGCTTTGAGGGTATAAACCCGGAGAATTTGATATTGTGTAATTTTTTGGAGTTGATACTCACGCTAGGTGATGGGCGTGTGGGTGTATACCTCGAGGGATTGAGACTTGGTCCATCCCATGAGGCCTCATGGCCATCATCTGTGTTTATGTAGTTAATTGTTGTTGAACTTGTCTGCCTTCATGTTAGAGATCATGCTTAGGCTTTATTCATGCTAATATTATTTGTACTCAGTCATAGGTATTATTGTACATGTTTACCTCAATCTCTATTAACTGCTGATATGTTGTGATACTTGACTTTGTTAGTTGGGGGAAGAATCCACCCGAATCGGATTTTTTGAGGAACGTATCGAGAGAGAATTGGATTTGGTTAGACAATGTGTGGTTGGTAAACAAGGATTAGGTTTTTAGCAAGGTACAAAATGTATCGTCAAATATTCAATATGATTCCACAAGATCTAGTTTCGTTCAAGGCCGACACAATAGGCATTGCGATGCGAAGAGCGTTACTTGGAGAAATAGAAGGAACATGTATCACACGTGTAAAATCTGAGAAAGTCCCACATGAATATTCTACCATAATGGGCATTCAAGAATCGGTACATGAAATTTTAATGAATTTGAAAGAAATTGTATTAAGAAGTAATCTATATGGAACTTCTGACGCATCTATTTGTGTCAAGGGTCCTGGATATGTAACTGCTCAAGATATCATCTTGCCGCCTTTTGTAGAAATCGTTGATAATACACTGCTCAAGTTGCCCTCTCATGGTTGAATGTGAAAAAGAATTTCTTTTGTTTAGAAACAGTCTTATAAGGATGATGATGTGGGTTGTGTCCCCTTATTTGTTGATGCTGGTGAGGCTAGTGAGGTACATGATTGAGTGAGACTGATAACCTGGTTGTGAGGATATTAATACCATAGCGCGTGAGCTGTCCGCATGGCATGTGAGCTGTCCGTGCGGGTCCAAGTATTGATACCATAGCGCGTGAGCTGTCCGTGCGGATCCAGGTATTGATATTATGGCACGTGAGTTGTCCGTGCTTAGAGCATATTATGGTACGTGAGCTGTCCGTGCCTAGAGCTTGGGCTTTGGGAGCCCCTCCGGAGTTGAGTGTATTGAGTGTTGAGTGTTGAGTGCGGGTGATGAGTGATGGAGTGACACTGCTGTGAGATAGTATTTATTTGTGTGGTTGATACATTTATCTGTTAAATTTCTTTGTGGCATTTACTGAGTTTTTTAATTTACCTCTTTATTTCTATTTATTTTTAAATTGTGAAAATAGATAATTGGATCTTTTTGCTTAGCTCGTCACTACTGCTCAGTTCCTTAGTTATTTCTGTTACTATTGAGTTGGTTATACTCATACTACACCCTACACTTTATGTGCAGATCCAGGTGAGTTAAAGTGCGGCGAACATTGATTTTAGGCCGGCTATCTGTGGAGATTGCAAGGTAGCTGCCAGTGTCTGTAGGACCTTGTTACCACTTTTATCATTTATTCCGTTGGACAGTCTTTAGTAATAGATCTTAGTTCATAGTTTTAGACGCCCGTGACTTAGTGACACCCCGATGTTTGGGCTAGCTTCCGTATTTTTATATTAATTATATTTAGAGTTGATTTATTTTATAAAAATTTAAAGGTTGAAAATGTTTTATTAATTTCATATAATTGATTTAGTAGTAATATTTTGAGAAATAGGCTTGCCTTGTAACACGATAGGCGTCATTACGACCATGGTTAGATTTTGGGTCGTGACAATTTTAGCTCTATCCAGCTGGACAAGGATTTGACTTATGAGGAGGAGTCGGTAGACATTCTAAACCGACAGGTTCGTCAGTTGAGGTCGAAGAGTTACCTTCGTGGAGAGGTCAACCTGTTTAGGCGGCTACCTGGGTGTCCAAGTCGGACATGCGGAGTAGATATCCCCACTTATTCGCCATTTTAGGTACTTTTCTATGTCCGTTCGAGGACGAACGTTTTATTTAAGACTCTATTTTGCGCTCGTTAGCCTTAAAATCCCATTTTTACCCACCTCGATTTGCATGCACAATCCGGAGGTAATTCCGGAAAGCCTTTATGTTGAAAAAATTGAAGAAATAATAATTTTTGGAATTTAAAAGTGATTTTAGTTGATTTTCCAGACCAAAGCTCGCATTTGCGAGCATGACAGCTTCGCATTTGCGAGCTACTCATCGCAAATGCGAAGAGTAGCTGGGCCAGGCAGTCCTCGCATTTGCGAGAAAATCTTCGCATTTGCGAAGTTTGTCTGGGGAAGGGGTTCTTCATTTGCGAAGAAGGTGGTCACAATTGCAATCCCAGTTCCGCGTTTACGAAGAATATGTTCGCACTTGCGACAAAAGCAGAAATGCGACAGGTTCGCATTTGCGATACCTTTCTCGCATTTGCGAGCTTCGCAATTGCGAAGCTCAGGTCGCAAATGCGACATCTGTAAAAGGGACTCAGACCTGATTTTTCATTCATTCTTCAAATTTTCAAAGCCTTAAACACAAAAGGTGATTTTCCAAAGACCATATCTTCCCCAAATCATAGGTAAGTGATTCTAAACTATCTTTCACTTCATGTTACAAGATTTCAACCTAGAATCTAAGGTTTTCATGGTGGGATTGGGGATTTTTGGGTTGAAACTAGGTATTTTGAAATTGGGGATTTAGACCTTAAATTGAGGTTGGATTCCAAAACCAATTGTATATCCGGGCTTGGGGGTGGATGGGTAATGGGGTTTTGGTCCAAGTTTTGGGTTTGGACCAAGCGGGACCGGATGTTGACTTTTTTCCAGAAATGAACTAAATTGAAACGTAGTTATAGTGAGTGATTCCTAAGGCTTATTTTGAATTATTTGGTTGGTAATTTTCTAGATATTGTTGTGTCGGAGGCTAATTTGAAAGGCAAGGTTGTGATTAAACGTTAAAGTGATATTTGGAGCGAGGTAAGTGTTGTGTCTAATCTTGACTTGAGGGTTTAGGAACCTTTGAATTGTTTGTTATGTGGTAATCATATGAGCGGTGTATACGTGAGGTGAAGAGTACCTATGCGCTGCCAAATTTACCTATTTTACATGATTTCTCCCGTTTCTCTCAAATTGTTCCCCTTCTTGCTTTACTTGTCACCTGTCTAACTGTAATTATGTGCTTAATTGTCACTTGTATGATATTTGTTTACCCTGTAGGATTATTGCCTACCCTTTATTTGGTTTAAACTGTTCTTATTAGTATTTTCTGGGATATCTTGGTTTGATCTCGCTGAGTAGTAAAGATCTGGTTGAGTTTCATTGTTATCTTGGGTTCCGGTAGCTTTGCTCTAAAATTCAAGTGTTGGCAAAAGGGCTTTGTGTGAATTGTTATGAATTTCTGTACACTACGTGGAATTTATTTGATATGGTGGGATCGGGTTGCACGCCGCAAAAGAAGGAATAATGGAGGATTTATGAGGAAGAATAAGGGTGAATGTGAATATTCGGTGGGATCGGGTTGCACGCCGCAACATGAGGAATAAGGGAGGATTGAAACAGAGTGATAAGGGTGGATTATATGTTGATATTGATATATGGTAGGATCAAGTTGCGCGCCGCAACATATATATATATATATATATATATATATATATATATATATATATATATATATATATATATATATATATATATATATATATATATATATATATATATATATATATATATATATATATATATATATATATATATATATATATATATATATATATATATATATATATATATATATATATATATATATATATATATATATATATATATATATATATATATATATATATATATATATATATATATATATATATATATATATATATATATATATATATATATATATATATATATATATATATATATATATTATTCACCATTAAAAAATTGTTACGGAGGAATAAGAGAGAATTGGTGGGATCGAGATGCGCCGCATCAATATATGTGTTTATTTATTATTCGTTGACTGTGTAGATTATTCGGTGGTTTCATATTTTATTTAAGGATTGGTTATAGCTGGATACAGATAAGACACTGAGATTAAGTATTTATTTATTCCTGCAATTTACTGCTTAAAATTTTCGTTCTCCTTTTTTCGTCTTATTATTATGGTTCATAGTATATATATATATATATATATATATATATATATTGAGTGTCCCGCAGTAGCCTCGTCACACCTTTGTCGAGGTTAGGCTCGGCAAAGGTGTGACGAGGCTACTGCGGGACACTCAATATATATATATATATATATATATATATATATATATATATATATATATATATATATATATATATATATATATATATTGAGTGTCCCGCAGTAGCCTCGTCACACCTTTGTCGAGGTTAGGCTCGGCACTTATCAGTACATGAGGTCGGTTGTACTGATGAATGTAGAAATCTTTTGCGAAGCAATATTGCTACAATTATTCATCTAACTATGAAACTTTCGTAATGTTAGTACCATATATTTTTATAGTTACCGCAAGTGCATGATAAAGTTTATACTTTGTTACCGCGATTAGCATTTAAAAGATATTTTTGTCGCCCAACATTTAACGTGGAACATTAAGAAATCATTTGTTTGTTGATTGAAGGAATTTGAATAAAGACCAAAAAGGAAAATGTTAAAATTAGTCAGGGGGAAAAAAACTAAAAAAACGAACTCCTTTTTTTTTGGTTTATAACGGAAAGGGAACTCCTAATCTAGTGAAACGCAGGCATAAAAACGTTAAAATTAGTTGTAGTCCTTTTCCAACTCCAATCTGGATTGAAAAGCGTTAATCCTTTTTCCAGTTGGATTTGGCCATGTTACCATATATATAAACCCAAAATACCAACATATGTTTCCATCACAAATTTACCACCTGCAATTCAATTTCTAACTTTTTCTTTGATATTCTACTTTTCTTGAGAAATGGAAAAATCTACCAATAATATTAATACAATTGATTCGGCCGAAAACTCTTGGTGCAATCTAGCGTTGAGCATATTGATTGGAATACTTACGGTAGCATTGGGTGTCGTACTAGCTTTGTATTTATACTTTCCGGGGCTAATAAAGAAGTCCAAGACCCTACGGCTACTAAAGAAGTTCAAGATCCTAAATTACGTATTATATATGTCTCGTCTTCACTCTTTTCTATGTTAAGCACCCCACCACCTTCATCCTTGGACAATCCTGAGAGTTGGAAACTCACTTTCTTAGTCAAAACCCTACCGATGATTATACTTTCTTCTACGATGACTTTGATGCCAAGATTACCTATAATGATACAATTCTTTGGAAAAATAATGTTTCTCCTAAATTTTATCAAGATGAGAAAGGTCAAAACTTCGTTGATGCAACTTTTGGAGTTTTGCCTAAGAGTTATGATCATTGAATTGTCGACACCATTATGAATAATCTTGTTTCTGGTCATTCCACAAAATCCACAATAAATTTAAATGGAAAAGTTCAAATAAGCCATCATGAGGCACAACGTCCCATGCATTGTGGAAAACTACAACTCACTTGTGAAGGTTTGGAAGTTGAGTTCAAGCGAGGTAGTAATGTTAGAATACTATTCATGGTGGCTTATTTGAACTTTTCCATCTAAACTTATTGTAAATTTTGTGGAATGACCAGAAGCAACATTATTCATAATAGCGTCCACAATCCAATTTTCATAACTCTTAGGCAAAGCTCCAAAAGTTGCATCAACGAAGTTTTGACCTTTCTCGTCTTGATAAAACTTAGGAGAAACTTTACTTTTCCAAAGAAGCGTATCATTATAGGTTATCTTGGCGTCAAAGTCATCATAGAAGAAAGTATAATCATCGGTAGGGTTCTTGACTAAAAAAGTGAGCTTCCAACTCTCAGGATTGTCCAAGGATGAAGGTGGCGGGGTGCTTAACATAGAAAAGAGTGAAGCCGAGACATATATAATACGAAACTTAGGGTCTTGAACTTTTTTAATAGCCGTAGGGTCTTGGACTTCTTTAGTAGCCCTAGGAAAGTATAAATACAAAGCTAGTATGACACCCAATGCTATAGTAAGTATTCCAATGCTAGATCGCACCAAGAATTTTCGATCGAATCAACTATTTTAATATTATTGGCAGATTTTTTCATTTCTTAAGAAACGTAGAATAATACCAGAGAAAAGGTTAGAAAATGAATTGTAGATAGCAAATTTGTGATGGAAATTAATGTTGGTATTGTAGGTTTATATTGATGGTACCACGGCCAAATCCAACTTAAAAAGGGATTTACGCTTTTCAATCCAAGTTGGAGTTGGAAAAGGAGTAGTAACAACTAATTACACCTGCAACGTTTTTGTGTTTCCATTTCTGAATATATAATTCTATGCAACTTATTCTTTTTTGAAAGGTTTTCCCTTTCCGTTTTAAACCAAAAAATGGAGTTCATTCTCAGCAACTTCTCTTCTTTTTCTTGTTTTTCACACCCTCAAAAATGTTTTTCTTTTTGGATAAATTATTATCTTCTATTGGGACCCATGTAATTAACGAGTGTGATACTAAGTTGATGAATGTAATAATCAACATAGCCAGCCTGTATATAGATTAAAGTCAACCCAGTTTAACCTGGATAGATTAACGTCTATACATTCTCAGATTAAAGTTAAATGATAGCATGCTTCTGTCTAAATTTCATTGTTAATGTTCTGTACATGTACGCTATTAAACAAACTGGCTAATTTCGTCTAGGAAAACCGACCGAAATCGATCGGAATTTGAGAAAAAGCTACCGATTTCCGACCGTTTTTAATTAGTCAGAAAAATGATGGTCGCTAAGGTGGATTCCATCAGGAACGGGGCCACAAGACCGAGGATTGCATCTCCCTGAGACAGGAGGTACTGAACATTATTNCACCATCCAGATGATTATCGGCGGAGGTGACGACGCAACAATCAATCACGTGAAATTCACAACCACCCACAAGTTGAAGCGGTCGATCACCCACGAACAGTATGACGACCTCGAAGAAAGTATCATCTTCGATAAGTCAGATACTGTCACGACCCGAAATCCCACCTTCAGGCCGTGATGGCGTCTAACGTTGAACCCGCTAGGCAAGCCAACGTTTGAGTTAAACTGCCATTTTCTTTGTTTAAGATATCTAAAAATGGAATAATAAGCATGAATATTTAAGCTAGAATGCGGAAGCTAGAAATTTATCAACTTAATATAGAAGCATTACGAAATTTCCGTACATGAACCCCCAGAACTGGTGTCACAAATTCTCGCGGACAGTCTAAGAATTTCTACAACAAAAGTCTATAGTGAACATGTAAAACTGTCTGGAATACAACAATAAGACAGAATGAAAAGGTAGATGGTGACGCCAAGGCCCACGAATGTCTGCGGGACTACCTCGATGTCTCCCGGGTGGACTACTCTCTCTATCAAAGTCCACTGGGTCCGGCTGCGTAATCTGCACAACATAAAGAAGTGCAGGTGTAGCATCAGTACAACCGACCCCATGTACTGAGTAAGTGTCGAGCTTAACCTCGGCGAAGTAGTGATGAGGCTAGACATGACAACAACAATTTACCTGTATAGTTCTATAATATATACCAGAGAAAATAGCAAGAAATAAGCAGCTAAGCATGGTAATACGTGGACAAGTAATGGGGGTAACAAGTGAGAATCAAAGATGAATAACTGAACAACCAACAATACAAAAGAAACAAGTCAACATGAAATAGTAACTCAAACAAGTATGTACACGGCATCACCCTTCGTGCTTTTACTCTCGTCCTCACAATGCAATAAATATATAAATGGGCACGACATGTTCCTTCGTGCTTTTAAATGTAAAGTCATGGCACGACATCACCCTTCGTGCTTTTACTCTCTTCCTCACTATGCAATGTATAAATGAAAGCAATATAAATCATGGCACGACATCACCCTTCGTGCTTTTACTCTCTTCCTCACTATGCAATGTATAAATGAAAGCAATATAAATCATAGCACGGCATCACCCTTCGTGCTTTTACTCTCTTCCTCACTATGAAATGAATACACGGCATCACCCTTCGTGCTTTACACTTTTCCTCACCCAATCAACATCAAATAACAACTTGGCAAGGAATTCAACAGTGTGAAATACAATTCATAACCACCCAGCAAGGGGAATATCAACCAAAATAGTAACATTGCCCGGCAAGGGACTCAACTATAACCAATCTCTTACGAGTACATAACTTAATGAATTGGATCCTCAACATCATATTACAAGTACTTAAGCAAGTATTCTCAGCAATTAAACAACTTCCCAAAGGAAACTACTTCGTAACACAATAAATATCGGAGTAATAACATGTAATTCACCAAAATAGACTCACGGGCATGCTTGACAAACAATACATAGGTACTCATCACCTCACCTATACATTGAACATGATAAAACAAGTAGCACATACGACCCAATACCTATTCCCTCACTAAAGTTAGGCCAGACACTTACCTCGGCTCCAAGAATGTAAATCAAGCCTCTAACACCAACTTTCCTCTCGAACTCGACTCTGAAACGATCGTATCTAGACATAATCGACTCAATAACATCAATAATTGCTCAACAATCCAATTTCAAATCCTAATTATAGATTTTCCAACATTCTTCCAAAAATTCCAAAATTCGACTCTGGGCTCGCTTGGTCCAAACACGAGTTTCGGACCAAAACCCGATCACCCATTCCCCCACGAGCCCGAATATACCTATTTTGAAATCCGACCCCAAAACGAGGTTGAATTCCCAAAAATTCAAAAAACCCTAACTCTACCCAAAATCCCAATTTTTACCCTTTAATCCCATTATTTTAGGCCTAGAATCTAATAATTGATGAGAAATGAAAGAAAACGAGGTTATAATCACTTACCTAAGAGGCTATGGTGATGGAGCTCTTCAAAGGTCGTCTATGGGGTTTGGGGAAGAAGGGGTTTATGAAAATGGCGGATAAGTCCCGTAAGTATTCTGTTTTGAAGTATTAAAATCACTGGACGAATTATACCTGTGCGACCGCGGAAGGAGAGGTGCGATCGCACAGTGGACGAGTCTTCTAAGCTCCGCGATCGCAGAAGCTTAAATGCGATCGCACAAGGCAAATCCTACCCAGCCCCCCGGTCCACCTAACCTACTGTGCGGTTGCAGGCCCCCCTATGCGATCGCACAGAGTACCAGCCCCTCCCCCTATCTCAAGCTATGCGATCGCAGCTAATCCTATGTGATCGCATATAGTAATGCATCAGACACAAGAAATTCTACCTTACACCAGATTTTTCAACTCTTTTGCACTCTGACACCTACCCGAAACTTACCCGAGCCCTCGAGACTCAAAACCAAATATACACACGACTCCATAAACATCCTACAGACTTATTCGAGTAATTAACCCACCAAAATAACATCAAAAATAGTGAATTAAACTCCAAAATCTATAGAATTTTTTCAAAATTTCATAAACTTCAAATTTTTCATTTTTGATCTGAAACACGTCAAACCAAGTCCGTTTCTTACCAAATTTTACAGACAACACATAATAACCATATTAAAACTGCTCCGGGATCTGGAACCATAATACGGGCCCGGTAACACAAGTTATACATCAAAATTCATTTTCAATTTTTTTTATATTTTTCAGAAAACAATTTTCTTTAAAAATTCATTTCTCGGACTTGGGACCTCGGAATTCGATTCTGGGCATACGCCCAAGTCCCATATTTTCCTACGGACCCTCCGGTACCGTCAAATCACGGGTCCGAGTCCGGGTCTGTTTACCAAAAATGTTGACCAAAGGCAACTTTATTCAATTAATTACCATAAATTCAACTTTTTATCAAATTTCCACATAAAGGCTTCCCGGCTACGCGCCCGGGTTGTGCATGCGCATCGAGGTGAGATAAACGGAGGCCTTCGGGGCCTCGAAAAATAGATTTAGTTAAAATTTCACGGGATGACCTTTTGGGTCATCACAGATATCCACAGTTTGGCCTTTCCTCACTATAATGCTCTTGTTATTACATAACAAATTTCAGATACCGACATAAAATGGATTATGGTAGATGACGGAAGCGGCGCGTGTATTATCTACACTAGAACTCTCGCACAAATGAGACTCTAAGATAAGATAGTACCACGCTGCATAACACTAACAGGTTTTAACAATGCAGTTGAGCGTACCTCCGAAGAGATCACACTGCCCATTCTGTCCGGTGGTATCACCCTGGAAACAACATTCCATATCATGAATCAAGACACAACGTACAACGCCATCATAGGACGGCCCTGGATACACGCCATGCGGGCCGTCCTGTCCATCCTATATCAGGTCATCAAGTTTCCCACCCCGTGGGGAAGATTCAGCATTCGCGGCGAGCAGCGCACGGCCGAAGAATGCTATCGCATCGCCCAAGGCTGCACATACACTTAACAGTTGAAAGGCAAAGGCACAAAAGCATAGCAATTAGCGAGGTCGAGGTCAGACGGTGACGAACAAAGAGATGTCATCAAAGACCCCGACGTCGTAAAAGCCACGAGATCAACTGTGGAAGACCTCGATCCCGTTTAGCTGGATAAAAGCGACCACAACTGTCACGACCCAAATTCCCACCCTTTGGGCCGTGACTGCGCCTAACGTTGAACCCGCTAGGCCAGCCAACGTATGACTTGCAATAACAATTTAAAATCATTTAATACTGAACGAAACGATAGTTCGTCGCTTTCAACAAATTTCCAACAAAATCCTGTAAGCATTGCTTAATAAAAATAACGAAACTTTAAGAATGCGGAGAATAAAGACATGATAAACCTGAAATAACGTAAAACTTCCCAACTCTTAAAACTCTACCGAGCCTTCCAAATCCTTTCAATTGTTTCACAGTAGAGNGAAATAAGAAGAAAGACAATGAAACGGTAAAGGAGAGAAGCCTCGGGATCCACGAATGCCAGTATATACCTCGAAGCTCTGACGTGGAATGAAGGTATCTCCCTCAGAACGCTCCACGGAGTTCGGTAGCAGGGTCTGCACAACATAAGGAAGTGCAGTGTAGTATCAGTACAACCGACCCCATGTACTGAGTAAGTGCCAAGCCTAACCTCGGCCGAAGTAGTGACGAGGCTAGACTTGACATTAACAATAACCTATCCTATTCTACAACAGGTAACAGGAAATAACACAAGGCAGGTGATAAACAGTCAAGTAAGGGATACGGGAGCAATAAAGGGGAACAAGTGGAATAAAACAGTCACATCGACAGAT